>BMAV01006101.1:89643-107847 GCA_019973955.1 Trichonephila inaurata madagascariensis
AATTGAATAAAATTGCCACTATTTCATGTAACTTATAACAAAAAGTCTAAGTATAGTTGAAATTAATGATGACAATGATGCAAACGATTAAAATAATGTTAAAAATCAAGTACATTAAAATTTAAGTAAATATAAATACTATCCATAAATATATTATGATTGTATATAAATTGTTATTTCAATTGAATTGTATTTATATTTTGTTATGATCTTGTACATCCCGTGATATATTTGAATAATAAAAAAACCATATAAACATGCATATAATTGTTACTCGGAGTGCCAATAGATATGAAAACCAGATTGATGTTAATAATTTTAATTCAAACATTATGAAATTTCAAATTTTAATACTAAAAGTTCTAAGTTTTCACTTCTGTCGGCAGTCTCTATAACTGCCAATTTTTTTTTTTTAAATTTGATCTACTCTTAATGTTGATTATATTTCAAAAATATAATCAACATCAGTTTTTCTTAATTTTAAATATTAAAAAATGACATTCCCTCTATAATCTTCATCAAATTTTACATTTTGGAAAAGTGTCCGGACACCCTGAACATCCCCTAACTACATACAATAAGAAGCAATATACTAAAAATAGCTACACATCAGCATTCTAGAACAGCAATTTTAGTCTGTCACTATATCCAATCCCAAAAAACAAAACAAAAAAAATCATTCTGAAACAGAAGAAAAAGAACTGGAAGACCTTGAGAAAGGTCAACCCTAGAGGCCAGGGTCTTGGTAACCGAAATCTAATCCGGAATTCTCAAAAGGTACCACAACTCCAGAACCATTAACAATCCAGCCACAAAGTTTTAGGAGCAATAAAGGATTGACAAGGTCAGTGTGACAGGACTGTAAATTCATCACGCGATCGACTGCGACTTTTAAAATCTGTTACTATTCAGAAGGAACTAATGTCAAATGTTTTGATATATGTGTGAGGCGTGACTGGCAGCTCTATGGAACAAATTTTCCGTTACCTTTTTCGGAAAATGTTTTTCAAACGGGGTTTTGGAATAATTTCACCTTTACATTGTCCTTAAGAGAAAAATGGCAGCATTTGCAAGAAATGCTAATTTTTTTTTTCCTTTAGCTTCATATTTAAATTTGCGTAGTATTTTGAAGAAATTATTGATTGATTTGGGTTTCTCGTTCAATTTTTTTATACTTAAGCTCTTAAAAGGGAAAACTGACCATGAAATGTTTACGAATAATTTTTCAATTAGTTTTTGCAAACCGTTCTTGAGTGGGTACAAAAACCGGATGTAAACAAGGAGAAAGATATGGATTTTAGTTTTAATGCTCCATTTTAAAACAATACCTTAAACAAACTTAAAATACTTAATAATTATGCTTAAAACAAACAAACAAAAATATATTCTGCATGATACTTTCCAAAAATAATTACTTCAAGTGATGAATTACCCTACTACTTTTTCAGACATTTTTTTTCTGAGTTACACGCAAATAAAGAGGATTTTAGAAGGGATTCGGGATTCAATTTAGGAAGAGATTCTTTATTCTAAAAGAAATGAAGAAGAAAAATCTACGTTCAGAACCGCGATTTTAAAAAATGTGACGGGCTGACGCGTCTTTTCATTAACATGTCCTTTGAGTTCCTTGGGGCCAGAATTAATGGCAACTCTTTTCCAACCAAACCCAAGAAGTGAAGCATGAAGGAAAGATGCAAATTAGGAAGATTTTAAATATCAGAAGTTAGAGTAAGCGAGGTGGCACAATTTGGGGAATGTTATGATAGTGCGTGATTCAATTGTGAAGTGACAGCCATCAGAGTTATTCCTGACATAGAGCCATTAGGTCAAGGTGCATACCTTTGCACTCCTGTAAATGCGCAACTTCCAGTAAGATTAGATCGTTGATCGAAATTAAGGTAGGAGTGACTATTTAATATTCAGATCCGTGATAGAATTATAATTGAGCTTAGGCGAGTTTGTTATTGATAGTGGTCCGGGTTACGTTATTTCTGTATTATATATATTGTGTGTTTAGTCATCGTAGATTCTCTCCCTTATATTATTATTATTATTATCTAATCTGTTAGAGGTTTAAGTTTTAAGATTTTAATAAAGTTAAATTAAGATCATGTCCGTTTATAGTTCTTTCGTTATTCCTACACCTCTAGCTCACGCTGATAATCAAGGAAAAGGGCACCCGAGGGAGGCAACTTCACAAAAAGCGTATTAATGAACATTTTTTTTATTTAATGTCCCTTTAATTAGAATATACATATAAATATGTTTCAAGAGTACTATTATATACAATAAAAATTATTTAAATGCAATTCTTTTGGCACAGAACAGAAGAAGAAAAATAACATATCCATGACATATTTCACACAAAACATTCTCCTCTTATGAAAACTGTCTCTATAATAATATTTTGCCTTTATCTCAAAGATCGAGATTCTGCATTCATTTTCGGTGCTTTGTGCCGACTTTGAAGCTATTTTTCTCTATTTTAATGCATTTTACTATTTTAAATTTTTATTTTCCATAAATCTCCAGTATTTTTATTACATCTTTAAAGCATTTAACTTTAACAGAAGGCAAAAGTCAATCAATTACAGTCACTCAAATACCTACTGATATGAGGTTGTAGCTCGAAAGAGCTGGGTACTCAAGTCATCCACCCAACGATATTTTGCCTTTATATAGCTACAGTGGCGTAACGGACACCCCCGTATTACGGGGGTCCCAGGGACTCTAGGGGGCCTAAAGCTTGACTGACACTAAGTACATATTTGGGTTTGGGCATAAAACCTGAGTTTGCAGTGGGACCCTAATATTCTCCGTTATACTCCACTGTATAGCTAGGACTTCTCTGTTGAACCTGAACTAGGAGTTTTGAAAAATTCACATTATTTTTTGAGTTACGATTAATTAAAATACTAACCATTGTTTTTGTAACAATTTTTCTAGTCTGATATATTAAAATATGAATAAATTTACTTCTAATCTATGTATTTCGAAAGTACTAATTCAGGGTTTGTATAAATGTCTTAGTTATAGATAACCAAAATATTATTATCGAAATGTTTTTTTTTATAAAAGGATAATGTTTTTTTTAAAAAAAGTCATTCTTTCATCATTTTTTGCTAAAAAATTACATTTAAATAATTTCTTGTTGTTATACTATTCTTAAAAGAAATATTTATACCGTAAAATCTAGCGTATAACGCGCACCGTCGTATAAAGCGCAACCATACTTTAGAGCTGCAATTTTTAATTTTAAGATGCGTTCGCCGTATAACGCGCACCCCCTTTTTTACGAAGAAGCTTGAAATGTACGTATTCAGTATTCGTATGTTTTGAAGGTATTATTGCAGGCTTTTGAAAAAATAGCATATTTCTAGAAACACAACCCTTTAAGTTCACAAGACGTGTCATTTCTTTAAAAAAAAAGTATTTTGATACATGTAGAAGTCTAATTTATTTTTTTCTATGCTCATCTTTTTCCATTTTTCAAGCTCTCATTTTTATATCCGGCGTATAACGTGCACCCGTAAATTTCGATCTTATTTTTTGTGTTGAAAGTGTGCGTTATACGCCTGATTTTACAGTAAATATTCTAATTCAACTGGCACTGAATCTCTCAAAAGCAATATTCATTTATACGCTTTTTCAAAATCATGCTTCCGAACAGTCAGTCACCTTAATTCATTTCTCCTTTTTGAACTGTAATTCCTGGAATTTTATTTTAAAGTAATTCAATCAAAAAACCACACAAACCTCTAGTTCAAACTATTTTATACACAGAAAATTTTGCATAATTTCTTTTCAGGAAAGTTTGATTTTTTTACAACGCATTTTATTTATACTATAACTGATTTTACAATAAATTACTTTGTTAAAATGACAGCGAATTATTAAATACATATATGTTTTAATTTTTCGTAACAACAGATGATCTGTAGGACAAAAAATTTCGAGAAATCGTTGAAAAAAGTATTGGGATGAAAATTAAATTCTTCAGCTTGAATTTATATTCATGCTAGTTACAAATTTGGAAATTTAGGATGGCATACTTTTATAACTTAGAAAAAGCACAATTAGGCAATATAAATATTTTGTATCATTAAAAATTTAGAAATTTCAATATATTTAATCACATTTGAATAGTAAATTCATTATGTAAAATCGAATAAAATTAAATATTAAGATTATTAATTGCTTATTCTGAAAAGAACAATGAATCGTTTTCGCATTATGTGTTTTCGCTTACAAGAAGCTAATATATTACATTCTGAACACATATTTAATTTTTAGAATTGTAATTGAAGTTTACATACCAAAGCAAAACATGCAACAAAAGATTAGCAATTACATTACCTTGTTTCGAAAGGTCCGTGTTGTTCAACTCCAAGAAAAGACAGCAAAATTTTCTTCCATCATTACTTAAACAATCCAAAAACACGTAACATAAAGGACAACGACAAGAACAACAATATAAATTCAGACGATAACAATACATACAGTAATCGATTGAATAAAAATTAATCGGGACAAAAATTATCTTGTTGCCACAGTCCTAAGCGAATTAATTAATTATTTCACTTTTAACTGTTTGAGTTTCTCTTCAGATTAAGTAAATACTCCTAAAATTCGCCTTTGAAGAGATCCATCTTAATGTGATATGTTTTACTTTATTTTAAATCATAAAAGTAAAAAAATGTGCAGAATTTATCAATATTTTTAGCGAATTTCATCATTGTACAGGAATATTTGAGTATCTTTTTTTAATCGACAGACGATTTTTAAAGACCTGCTATACTTAATTTTATTTGAAATAATTGTATTTATATATTCACAAGCAATTATAAAATACAAAATATAACCAATTATTAAAATACAGAATACTCTTCCCCGAATTCCATTATTTGTCAAGAGTATTTCTTGATGAAGAATATCTTGCTGAAAGATTTATTTCATTTGAATTTAAATAGAAATGGAAGAGAAAATATCATCGCATAACTATCTCATTATTGAAAAGGGTAAGAACATCATTATTTCTTCTTTGCAACTAACTTGGCATCCACAACGTTCCACCTATTTCCTCCGCAAATTACAAATCTTCAAGCAAATTTATCAGGCCTTGCAATTCTTGATAAGACGCCAAACTAGTCGTTTGAGTTTGAAAACCAGATAACTATTACGACCTTTACGTGTGACAGCAGCATTTTCTATTAGTAAAAGCTATTTAAAGTACTATTCTGAGGTGCATAACCCGATTTTTCCAGAAAATAGCTTATCAGTTACGGAAAGCTGGTATTTTATCAAACTGAAGCTACGATTTTCCACTCAGCGCATACAGAACCCATTACACCAGAGCTGATTTGTATGCAATATTATTCCAAAGCGAATTAATTTACGTCTTTGATTAAGGGATTGGATTCCAATTCACACATATCCTTGGGGAAACTTCATATTACGGGGTCATGTAAAAATTAAGACATACTAAAAGATTTAGGGATGTCGAAAGAGGTACAAAAGGAAAAGAAGTACCGACTATACTTGCGGCAACTTTTTTTTAAAAAAGTGGAGATATGGAAATTTTTTTGTGGTTTTTATATTTGTGTTTAGTACATTTTAAAAAAAACTGCTAAACTTAAGAAGAGAAAAAGAAATTATTATTACTAAGATGGGAATAAATGGGTGAAAGTTTGCAAAAAATGACATAAACGTGGCCCACTCTGTACAAAAAGTTTATCATCAAATTCTCAGTTTTTCAATTTTTATGTGTTACTTTGGTATTCATTTTTAAAATGACCTTCAGGACAAGAGATATTTTAATTTTTACAAAAACCAGAGCACTTTATTTTAGTCATTATATGAAAATGCTTAAAAACAGTGATTATATTCACATAAGGGATTGTAAATTTTGTAATTAAACAGTGATTGATAAATCTGAAAGCTAAAACACTTTTACTGCTATACATAACATACACACAGAATTTCATTTAATTATTTTCAAAACTTTTTGAGCAATCGCTGTCCCCGTTTGAGTTTTTCGAGAGAAAAAAAGCATTTTGAGTAAAGCGCATTGTAAAGTTTAACATCTTGTTTAAAGTTGAGGCATCTGCTTATACTAAAACACTTGTAGTTTTTGTTCTAGTGGATGGAAAATAAAAAACTTTGTATTTTTACAAAGCTAATGTAAGACGGTCTATAAAATAAAATCATAAAAAAAATGCATCAATTTTTGAAAAAAATCACTATTTTAAGGTAGTTGGATACCTTAAGAAGTACCATTTCAATTCAAGTTATAATAACATTAAGCGAAATATTTTTTCATCTACAAAATATTTTGTCATACGTGATTTAATAATAGCGGATTCCGAATTTTAATTGGGCATAAGGAGATTCAAAAAATACCCTTGAATCATTTTATCATTTTCTTGCAAATCTTGAAACACAATCTCAAAATAAAGAAAACTGATATTTCAATATAATTACTGGAGATTTACCGTGTCTTTGTAAGCCAAATATGTCCAATATTTTCCTAGCAAAAAAAAAAAAATAATAATAATAATCGTTCAATATAAAATGAAAATTAAATCTGTTAATTTCAAATGTTATAAATTAGTTTAAAGTTAAAAAAAATGGCGAAGAGTTAATATCTGTAAACTTACTGAGAATGTGAATTTTTAATTGGATGGTCTGATTGCAAAAACAAGTTTTTAGAAGTATATGTGCTATTGTTTGATTTGACTTACGGCACAAATTTAGGCTTATAATTAAAATAGCAGAATGTGTGATTGGAGATAAATAAATAATAAATACATCATAAAATATTAAATTATGCTAATGATAATGAGCAAAGCATTCATTTCTCCCTAGTACAAAAACAAATAACAATAGAAATGTATTTACCATTTTCGTGTACATCATAGTAGTTTTGTAAAATTTACTGGGCATTTAGTTCAACTAGAATATTTTGATTTCTTTTTTCAACAGCATTTAGGAAACATTCCCTCTGCGTGACAAAAAACTATAGATTAAGATAAAATTATTCTTACAACATAGCCTAAACTTTTACAAATATTGCATAGAAATGACACTCTCTTTAACAACACATAATTAATACATTACATTTTTTTTTAATAAAATGAGATGAATGAATTTTTAAAAATGAAGAATAATATAATCTACGTATAAGAATTTTCAACGTTATTGTAACAGTATGTATGTCAATCTATTTTCCGGATTTCGAAATGGTAAAGATAATAAACTGACTCCAAATATTTATATCCACACTTCTTTGAACAGAAAACAATTTAAATTAAAATCGAACTTTCACTCTCAAAAATTATCGCTACAGTACTTAGAAAACATATATAATTCGTTCGCTAAAATAATTCTCATAAAATTATCGAAATTTTTTTCTACTGGCCAAACTGTTGCTTCACTAACCAGAAATAACTAGAACCTTAACAGTTGCTACTTGTTAAACAAGTTATCAATTATACAATCTTGGTAATACTTGCGTCGATTCCAGAAACACTTGTTGTATTATTTCAGTGCTTCTCAAACTTTCAATACCTGCGACCCAACCTTCAACTATAATTTTCATCGCACCCCTCTTCCTTACAATAACAATGTATTGAATTCAATAATACTATACTTTGACGCTAAAGCTACAATACGACTTTAATCTCTTAAGTTCCACCGGCGTATATAAACGCCTAGCTCACCAAAAGCGTTAATTGCCCCGGACTTTTTTATACGTCTTACCGAAGTACGATCTTTTCTGTGCACTGATATCCATAAAATTATTCTGAGGGTTTTGGAATGGAATAAAAGGACATTGACAAAGTTTGAGAAGAATTTACTTATTTCAAAGAATTTTCTTATTTATTCCTTTTCTTAACCCCTCCCCCTAATGTATCACATACGCGTGCCTACATGGAAAACGATCGCTGGCATTGGGGAGTGAATCGCGTAACTTTTTATCGGCAGTTAAGGGATGAATTATAAACCGTACAAATTATCAAGATAAGTGTTAATTTTTGTATGTAATTTTTTATACATGACAAGCCTATGGAGTCACTGGTAATTATTAAAATTGTTCTTATAGTATTGTTAAATTAATTATGAAATGTATTGTGCAGTACCGATACATTTTTAAATTTATTATATCAGTGTAAATGTGTAATTTTTTTCAGAATGAATTTTGTTTGTTTATTTTCAGTAAATAAAAAAAAAATTATATAATCTTTTGTTTAGTACTTTTCACGATGCTCGCGCCCTCATGTAGAGTTAACACGCCCCCAGGGGGCGCTCCCCGCAGTTTGAGAAATGCTGTATTACGTACTTTCTCAAAATGCAAAGACTTCTTAAATTTCATCTTTTACTTTTTGACAATCCAACCCACTGTTTTTTACCATAATATTATCTTTGTTTTTTAAGTGGGAAAAAAAAGCTTAAAGTGTATCCCAATAAACTTACCGAATATTACAAACTACCCATATATTTCCACAGGTTACAAATCGAAAACTGATATCCCAAACTATATCGTCACCATTTCTCAAAATCCGTATCACCTTACGCAAGGAAACCTCACCACGACAGATGATGTCTTCAATTTCCGAATGCGGACCACACCTGATGACGTCAAGATACATAACGCCAAATTTGATCACGTGGGCGTAACACGAGAATCCATCCTACGCCATGAAGTTAAACGGCGTTACCTGACTCTGAAGATGGACTGCACGTCTCACCCCCTTTTGTCGGCCTCCCCACCAAAGTGATGAATCGAGCGGAAATTGCTGACTACCCCAAAGGCTTCCTGATGATGACGAGATCAAGTAACTCGAAATGAAGATTTCATCATGCGCACAAACTTGAAACATATCACCTGTGTGGATTACCATCTGTTTACATTGGAGTTAGGCCCCTTTCTTTGAGACACGATAGAGGAAATTGGTTTTTCGAAATAGCTTTAACTGTGCGTGTGTGTATTATGTTTTTAACTGCAACAAGGTAAGAAATGTTGCTTTAAAAATAATGGTGACAACTGAGTAAAATAGGTAATAGGAGTGAGACATAATAAGATTGAAAAGAAGCACGTATGGAGTAAGAACACGCACTTTGAATTCTATAAGTGCTGAATTATAAAACAGACTATACCAGGGGTTAGCAAACTTTCGAGATAAAAGAGACAAGTACTAAGTGAAGCAAAATAATTAAGGTATCAAACAGCCATCGAATATTCACTTCATATTCAAATTCCTGCTCACTTTGTGACCATAACGTACCCATATGACTGGGAATCAGTGGCGTAACGTACATCCCCGCAACCCCAGCATCGCGGAGGGAGGACCAAAGCCTGACTGACGCCAAGTACCTATTCTTTGTTAAATCCACCTTGGGGGCCGAAAACCTTATTTTGCAGGGGGCCTAAATGTTTTTCGTTGCGCCTCTGCTGGAGATCACCTCGATATATGTCCAGATGTTCTAAAGAACCGTAAAATCCGGCGTATAACACGCACCTAAACTTTCAAGCTGCAATTTTTAGTTTTCAGGTGAATTCCCCGTATAACGCGCACCCCCCTTTTTTAAAAAGAAACCTGAAATGCACGTGCTCAATGCTCTCATATTTTGAAATCATTTATTCAAGATATATTTCCAAGCTTTAGTAAAAAAAATAGTGTACTTCTAGAACTACAACCCATTAAGTTCATAAGGAATGTAATTTCTTTCAAAGAAAAAGTATTTCGATATTTGTAGAAGTCTAGTTTTTTTCTCTATGCTCATCTCATTTTTATTTTTAAAGCCCTCATTTTTTATACACGGCGTAAAACGCGCACCCGTAAACTTCGATCTTATTTTTTGTGTTAAAAGTGCGCGTTATACGCCGGATTTTATGGTATATATTTCTTAGAATGTTGTTGACTGTGCCCTTGAGGACTGTTTTTATTGTTCAACATTGTATTGGGTTGTTCGTCGATTAAAAATTAAAAGGTCAGAGAGACGGGTAAAAGCAAAAAATATACACTTCTACTGGAGGTTTAAGAGTATATATCTTGTGCATTCATGAGTACTCTCGAACTCAAGATTGTAAATAAATAAATGTTGCTGAAAATCACTTTGAAGAGTATCTCCCATGCAGGGGCGTAGCTACCGCCGTATCAATGATACGAGGCCCCCAAGCTACAGGAGCCCCAACATGTATAACTATAGTACCACTAACAGGGCTTCCATTTCTGAAAAGGGCCCCAAAGGAGTTTTGATACGGGGCCCACTCAGAACTAGGTGCGCCAATACTCCCATGGCGGTATTTTTACCCATAAATTGAACTTTTCTGATTTTTAGAACTAATTCTAAGATATTTTCATGGATTCTCAACAAACATTGTTAGACAAAAAAAAACGCAGAATGTGATTAATTTTGTAATGATTTTTAATCTCTAAATTCTGTTGAATCCATTATATTCCTTCTTATTAAACACGTATGTCTTTTTGGATATGTATATGTTTTATCTTAGTAACAAATCTAACAGAAAACACATATTCAGAAAAAAAAATGTGTGCGAAGTTTTTCTATTTGTAAAAAAAGAATTAATTCTTGTTTCATGTCAAAATTGCAGAACAATTTCAAAGAAACCTTCACCAAATAGAAAATATGTGTGAAGTTTAAACTCCTCACGAAAATTTGAGACGTGATTTTTTCTTTAATTATCAGGTGATACCTCTGATGTCTAGAAATACATTTGATTTTTTAAAAACCATTTAGATAAAACTCTTTACTGCAACAGTTTAGAACATGGGTGGCCAACCCGCGGCACGCATGCCAGAGTGTGGCACAGTGGAGTTGTAACAGTAGCAGACGAAGACTTTTTGAAAAGTTTTAAGAAATGAAGTAATAATAATAAATTTATTTTACAATTTCATTGAAATGCGGCTGTCTCAGACAAAAAAAAATCCTCAAATTTTATTTTAAATACACTTAATTGAATTACAGTAGAAAATTATCATGCCGATGTTGAGTGCGTTGGCTTTACAAAGGAATTGCACACGCGAGATTTTGGAATTTGAGAAAGCATCTTTTAAAATATCTGGAAGAAAATAATTAACTGCCCAATGAGTGCTTGCTACTAAAAAATGAAGAATGGCTATGAGATTCAGATTTTCATACCGTTATTGTGGGACACTAAAATAATTTAAATTTTACATTACAAGGAAACGATTGTATTTTACCTACCCTACAGTTGGGGTATTAAATATTTTGTGAACAAACCTTTGTTTTGTGGCTCGATTTTGAAGAAAAAGATTAACATATTTCACTTTAGTGCAGGAACTATCTGCCAAAGTTGAAAATGCTTCAAACTATGCTGGATTTAAAAATTCAATATCCAATTTGCAGGATTCATTTAGGACTGGCTAGGTATGAAGATTTTTCATGATGGGGGAGAAAAAAATTGCTGATTTTTCTAGAAATCCTTTTTCAGTTTCTCTGCGAGATGTTTTTTGTTACCTACCAGATAGATATTCAAATTGAATTTATTTAAAAACCTGCAATTTTTTTTTAATTATAAAACCTAAGTGTGTATACTATGGGTCTTAAATATTATACTATTTTTAAACCCCCTCTACTTAGACTTGCTTAAAAAATATACTAATTGCGTAAAAACTTCACAATAAGCCTATAAGTAACATTTTCCCCCCAACTTCATATTTTTTATTTGTCGTAAAAGTTGGAAGTGGCACGCACATGATTTTTTTTATCGGATAGTGGCACTCTTACCAAAAAGTTTGGCCACCCCCCTGTTTTAAAAAATACTTCTACTAAAATAAAACTCTAGTGACGGAAGAGAATTCTTTATTTCTTTTCAGAAAATAAATGACAAATCTTCCGAAAATTGCTGAATATTTTTGAAGACAAATTTTTAACCCCTGATTGTGTGCAGACTACAGAAAATTTCGCGATGTATAAAGTATGCGTAATTCGCATTTTAGAAAAGTAGAAAAAGAAAACTCGAAACTATCAAAAAATAAATATTTAATAATATCTGAAAATAAAAACTGAGAGAAAATAAGCACGAAAGTAAACTACCCTTAAGTAATAATAGTCTTATATGTAAAATAAAAATGAGAAAAAAACATAAACCCAACTTATAAAAAAGTTTTTAAATTGGATTGATAATTTTCAAAGTTTAATGATATAATGCAATTATATCCTTCTTATGAGAATCAGATTATATTTATAAAGCAACAGCTCGAGACTTTCGTGGCGAAAATATTTAATCTACGCTCATTTGGTCACACTTTTAAGAACCAAATTTTTCAAAGCGGGTCGACTTTTAAAAGTGCTGACTGGTGAAGGAACACTGTTGTGCTTTACTGACAGCCTCATTTATCATTTAATGACATTCTACAGCCAAAATGGCTGCCAACTTTTGACTTTATCATAGATGATTCCAAAAATATATGCTAGTGAAAACTTGCAATAATTTCTCAAAATTATCTTATCTCCCAAACTTGTTGTAAGGTGATGTAGTACCTGTTTTCACAAGTTTCCGATTTATTACGGAGAAAGGTGGATTTAAACAAGGATTCTGTCAGCATTTACATAAGATCTCTACAAATTCTCCCGTTTCCTGGTTCTGAGACAGTGAAGGACTGTATTGGTTGTGCAGTTAGCATTGGCAAATCTCCCGGAATACCTTTTGCTTTTTAACCTAGATGTGCTAGGGTTAATTTTACATTCTTACTAAGCCTAACTATTTTCGTAACAAAAGAGAATAACAGTTCTGTGGAATCGCGAAGTGACGATATAAACAAAAAATATAACTGACAGAACTAACTACTCATTAAAGAGTTTTGAGATATTGTTATTTTCAAAGTCTTCGTTTCACTCAGTTTGTAATAAAAACGCAGTTAGTGGAATGTGAAGATGTAACTAGACAAAAAATCGAGTCAAAGAAAACATCTGTTTTTTAATATTTCGAATAAATGCTTCTTTTAATACTGAATACTACTAGAAATGGGGGGGGGGTTGATAATAAAACAGCTTTTTTAAACGGGGGAGGGAGTGAAAAGAGTAAGAGAAATTTTAAACTTACACATTTAATTAGATTTTTTTTAAATTTCTGTTCCTCAAAATAATCTTAACTCTACATTTAGCTGTACTTTGTATAATTCCTCGAATTCTTCAAAAAAAAATTAGAAGGATTTAACATTAATTTTCTTTTTAAAAAAAGTGCATTTCATATTGTAGAATAAGGCACAGAGCAAAAAATTAAAAATTTCTCAAAAAGAATGAGAGAAAAAGAAAGAGAGGGAAAAGGCAAAACAAAAAGATGGAAAAATAAAGAAGAATTTTAATCAAATACTAAAATCAAAATCTTTTTTTACAGTTTTTATAGTTGCTCTAAAAATTTTGAATTTTTTAAAAAAAAATCGTATTGCGTTTTAATTTTTGATACGGAAAACGATTTTTTTTTTTTAATATGCATTTCATTCTGTAGAATATAGAGTAAAAAAAAAAGTTTCTCAGTTACGAAGAGGAAAAAAGAAAAGGAAAAAGTAAAACGAAAAAATAGAAAATATAAAGAATTTTATTCAAACACTATAAAATTAATACATTTTCTTCACTAAATAAAATTATAGTACATTTTCTTCTCTAAATAAAATTTGCTATTTTTAAATTTGAATTTTTTCTTAAAGGCCATGCGACGGCCTGTTTTTTAAGCATTCTTATGGAATTTTTTTTATGACCAGTAAAATGATAGAACTTTAAGTTTTTTTTTATCATTTATTTATATGTATTTTAGGAGTATGTACATAAATGTTTAGCCAAAAATATCCAATAGAACATGAGTTATGGCGCTCTGAACACACCCGACTCGAAAAAATGGACGTTAACTTCCTCCACGATTCTGGCTGATTGGCTTATCTGAAATAAAAAGAATTAACGGCGTTTTAATTTAATTGACTATACTCAATTGAAAATATCAAAAATTGGATTTTTGGTAGACCTCTGAAGACAAAAAGTTTCGAATTTCATGGTTTTTTTTGTTGTTTTTGTTATAAAAAAATATAAATATTTTGAATTTTAGAATAATAGTGGCTTATATTTGGTGAGTATATTTGTGCTGAGTCTACCGATGAATTTGAAGTCATTCGGTCAAACCGTTCTCGAGATATGAAGGTGAAAAGTTTAAAAAACACAATTTTGAAAAAACCTGTTTAAAGTTTCAATTCCAATTAAAACAATGAAAATCTTAACTTAGCGCAACGAACTGCTGCTCTTCTATATATAATCCTTGATTCTTTATAACAACTTCAAATTTTAAAAAATCACTTTACTACCCTATTTTAAACATGATAAAAAAACAATTTATGAGAAAAAAAAATTTTTTTTGAACCCATCACATGCGTGAAACCTCTTAAAGAATTATAGCATGTTTTGATTTTTAATTATTGGATCGTATTAATCCTTATTTTTTTAATAATAATAATTAATTATCTGATGTATAAAGAAATTAGACATATGTATGGAAATATATGGGGGGATAAAAGAAGGGATTTGACAAAGCATTACATGCGCAATTTTTTAAAAAATAAATGAGTATGAAATGCAAGTGTTTTTTTAATAATAATTCTTAATGAAATATATCATAGCCTAGAATATTTTCTCATATGATAAATGTTGATCCTTCTCTAAAATGCACTTAAAACACGTACGTGTATTCCAACAGGTATACACACACGTGTTATAAAAAACAAACAAGTAATATAAAAAAATAGTTTTTAAGTCAATTCCTACTTAGATCAACAATGAAAAATTTTATTTTAGCTACTTTTTATTAAATAGTTACAATTAATATATGTATGTATATACATAGGACAGAATCACAACATTAAGGGGTAATTAGTTTTTTTTAATTATCATTAAAGTATCGTATTGTCCTTTTACTTTCAGTCCAACTGAATGCTTTAACACGTGAGAAAAAAACCTTTTCAAGTTTTGACACAAGTCGCCAAAAAGGTCGCTAAGTCGCCAACGTGGCTGTATTTGTAATTCTTTAAATAATAAGTTTTAATCAATTAATTTTTATTAATTATAATTAAATTATTGTACTGTCATCCAAAATGATCCTGTATATAAAATTTCAGCTCAATGGAGCGCTTTAAAATGTATTTTATTAACGATTGAAAATTCCACCAAGATAAATAAATAAATATACAAATATATATATAAATAAATATATAGACAGTGCGAGCTAATAGCAGGAATTGAAGAAGAAAAAGAAAAATTACACATTATTTTATTAAAAAAATTATTACACAAATTCCTTATTGTTGCATTGCAATATCTTTAACATTAAATTATCATCCATATAGTGTTTGAGGACAGGTTAATGCAGACATAACATCTCAATTTCCAGTCAAGTTTTGTCTGGAACAGGAAGAAGAAAAAATAGAGCGATATCCACCCCGAACTTAATCACAACGAAATACTACCCCATAGACTACTTAAATACATCATTACTCAACACCAATGACCCCTTAAACTCCCTAGATATTCGTTTACTAAAAAAAACCACCCCATTTTTGCTTTTTCAACA
Source organism: Trichonephila inaurata madagascariensis (assembly GCA_019973955.1). Lineage (NCBI taxonomy): Eukaryota > Metazoa > Arthropoda > Arachnida > Araneae > Nephilidae > Trichonephila > Trichonephila inaurata. The sequence goes on from BMAV01006101.1 coordinate 105,242, forward strand.
AAGAATAAATATAGGGGTAAAAAACTCTATTTTCGTCTACGGGGTGGCACAAAATAAGTGGCCATAACCTTGTCCTTATCCCATAATCGCAAATAGGTCCCTCTTGACATTGCACAAGGGGTGAGGTAAAAAAAAATGCTATGCCAACAAAATAGAACAAAAATTCTACCGGCTGCATACTTCAGATGATTCCAAAACTTTCTCTCTCCCCCTCCCTCTTCCGCTAACAAAGCAGCTGTGTCAAGATCAACAACGTTCGCGTTCGAATGTTCGATTTTAGTGAGTTAAGTGTCTGAGTGAGGGGTTTATGATGAGTAAGCACTATATCATTTAAAGAGTGGGGGTGGCTTCTTCGTACATGGAAAAAAAAGATGAGTGAAGGGATGTGTTTTATGAGCTGATGATGGACAAGACGGAGATTCGATGAAATGTTCTGATGTTTGTGGTGATAAGTTGAAAATAATTTTTCCTTTTGTTTCCAAATTGAATTTATTGATGTGGCTATATGTTTATAATCGTATACCTCAACAGACAAAGGCTCGAAGAAAAATTTCTTTGTTGTCCATAAATTTGTACAGTAACAAGTAAAAAAAAAAAAAAAATTCAAGTCAATTCCTACTTAGATCAACAAAGAAAATTTTTATTTTAACTACTTTTTATTAAATAGTTATAATTAATATAAATATGTATATACATAGGACAGAATCACAACATTAAGTGGTAATTAATTTTTTATTAATTATCATTAAAGTATCGTATTGTCATCCAAAACAATCGTGTATATAAAAGTTCAGTTCAACTGAGTGTCTTAAAACGTGAGAAAAAAACCTTTTCAAGTTTTGACACAAGTCGCCAAAAAGGATGCCAACGTGGCTGTATTTGTAATTCTTTAAATAATTAGTTTTAATCAATAAATTTTTATTAAGTATAATTAAATTATTGTTTGCCCTCCAAAATAATCGTGTATATAAAATTTCAGCTCAATTAAGCGCTTTAAAATGTATTTTATTAACTATTGAAAATTTCAACAAGATAAAAATAAATAACTATATAGAGAGAGGGAGTGAGTTAATAGTAGGAATTGAAAAATTTTGACTATTTGTAATTTAGCGATAACTATTTATTTTCATATATCCTAATTTTTTTGTTAAGAATTGAATAATTAATAATTGTGTCAGGTGTTTGTCGTAGTTAAATTCTCTTAAAGAAACTAAATAAAAATAATCCCAACAGTGAAATATTAAAATTGTCTTATGCATTAATTGCTTATATATCTATGCATATGTTTACAATTTAGAATATTAATTATCAGTTTCAAACAAAAAATATCTCTGCAAAAATGTACTTCTGAAAAGAGGAATTCTTACAAAATGAATTCTTACAAAACAAGCTTGTCAAACACAAAAATTTACCATAAAAGTATGAATAAAAAGTTTTGAGTCTATAAAACAAATGTCAGTAAACAGGATTATTTTTGTCATTATTTTAAACTCAATACCCAAACTGATTGTATAACGATATGGACATATTTTGATTGAATTTTAATACTATTTTATTTTTATAACATTTAGAAAACAAAACTTTTACAAGAAATTTTTTGTATTATTTTTTTTTAAATTTGATTTTTGGAAATTTAATCTCAAAGAAAATTATTAGCAAAATAATGAGATAATTTTTTTTTAATTATCATCATTTTTTTAATTAACATTTTGCTAGGACTACGAAATAATTGTGCTTAGCTGTACAGTGTCATCATTACATAGTTGAATTTTGAGATAAAAATGTAAAAAAATGTATTTATTTTTCCAAGTTATATATATATGGAAGCTTTAAGCGCATTAAATAATTAGTTATAAATTATATTAAAATTACAGAAATATTATTCATTTTTATTAGAATTTTTAAAAAAAAGTCTATATCATGTTTTTGATATGCATTTAAAATTCAACATAGTTCAATAAAAAGGTATTTAGTTATGATAACATTTTTTAAGAAATTATTGAAATCCTGACAAAAGTATAACGTCAAAGGCATAAATAAGTTAAAAATTAATAATATGTTAAAAATTATTGGCAATATTAGCACTGAAACAGTGAAACTGTTAAGACGTAAACAAAAAATCTTTCTTTTTTTTGTAAACTTTTACCGATAAAAAACTATTTTTTTCCGAAAATCTGAAATTGTGTCCTGCTGCAGAAGTGTAAGAATATAAAAGGTTCTTTTATATATATATATATATATCCAAAAGGGAGAAAGAAAGAAAAAAAGAAAGATTTTTACTTCCATATTTTCCAAATATGTAGGAAAAGATGTTTTTAAAAATATTCACCATGTACTTCGATAAAAATATTTCAGGATCATATTTACTGAAAACAAATTTATTGACAACACGTTTTCGAAAATGTTGAGAACACTTTTTTTCAAAAGAGAATTTATAAAATACTATATAGGAATACTACGTATTCGGATCTTGCCTTTGTCAACATCCTAACACAGTTCCCGGCCATTCTTTTTTCTTTTTTTTTTTCAAACTTGAATCACCCACTGTGTAGGCTGGATAAAAGATTCAAAAGGGAGATGGAGAGAAAAAAAAAAGAAACATCCAA
>BMAV01006101.1:157638-168425 GCA_019973955.1 Trichonephila inaurata madagascariensis
TTCAGTCATCACTAATCAACTTAGTACAGTGCTCAAGGTACATGAATTTTTCGTATTTTACACAAAATTTTGAGTCTTGTTTTCTTGATCTCCTAACAAGGGGATCAGTACTTCCTCTTCAAAGATTTAGTGTTGTTTCTCTAGGTTCTTTGACTTGGACAAGGTGTTGCACATCAGATATTTCTTCAATCCTCAGTCCTAATGAACGAAGCAAGTGAATGTTACTCTCAGGCTGTATTCGCAGATTGCGTCTTCGCGTGGCATCTTTCAGATGCATCTCCATTCCCAGCAAAAAAAAACATCTTAAAGAAGTTGCAAAATACTTGTTTCGAGATATTTTAGTGCCACATAGTGAAGGACTAAAGGCAGTCGAAACCACCTTTCAGTATATTGAACAAAAAGGTGCGTCGGTAATGGATTTACTGTTCCTTTGTCGTCTTCGTGATGAAGCAGCAAAACATAGAGTTCAGTCCGGAGAACAATAGGAGATTGCGCTTTTCTTTTATAAAAAGGAGCCAATTTTTGCCCCAAACAACTACTTAACCCTTAACTTCGCAATTTTTTAAATTTCTATGAAAAATTTTTATCAGCTAGTTCTCAAGTAATAATATAAGAGAAAAATATGAAAAAAAAAATTAAGCAGTTTTAAATTGAATTTCAGTCATTTTTTTGTTTGTTGCAGAAGTACAACATTGTGCAGTAGTGCTGTAAATTACAAAACTTTTTTTTATATGAGGATTTTTTTATTCATTATAAAATGTTTAAATTTCTTACCTGGTAATTTATTTCGTCAATAAACAAGAGGAAGCATAAAATATAATGGATTCTTTTCATAGCAAAAACACAGTTCTTGAGGCATCAGAGATTTTATAATTGTTGTGATTTCTAGAAAAAAAATGTACTTCCATCTAGTGACAAAATTAGAATGTATTTCGTTGCAGTAATCTTTTTTTTTTTCTCAGATAAGTGATTTGTAGGTAATTTAAAAAAGTATTGAGTCTGTTAAATTAAAATAAATCATATGTTGCAGAAATGCAACAGTGCGAGAGAGAGAGAGAGAGAAGTTAAGGGTTAAATCTTTATTATATAGACAGCTTTATCCCTTCATGAAGTATTTTTCTGAAGTGTATCTGATCAGTTAATTTACTGTATCATATGAATCCATTAATTTTCATGTAGTAAATGCTCTATACAGGGACGCCTTAAGACTTCTTGAGGCCCTGGACCCTTACTCAGAAGTAGGCCCCCCTATGACCCTTAAAAGTAAACAGTACATAGCACACATTATCAAATATTCGTACAAGCAATAACACGAAACAAATAACAATCGCGCAAACAGTCTCGACCGAGTGCCGCCTTTTGACTGAATAAATAATGATAATGAATAATCTAGGCCTGCGCATGGATGACGGCCATCACATGTAGCCAGTTGACATTTCGTCCGAAATTCTCAATTTTTCAGAGAATATAACCGGCCGTTGAAATTACTCGAATTAGAATATTATTAAGGCTAGATCAAGAACGAGACGAAGCCCCAATTGTAATCGAGGCCCTGGGACCAGTTGCCCATGCCTTAAGACGTCTCTGACTCTATACCTTCATAAAGCACATATTTTTTCTTGGTTTATAGTATCCGACTACGTTCGGAACCGTGATTTTAAAAAAGCATATAAATGGACAATTTTCATGATATTTAGTGTCACTTAGATTAGAATACATGTATAAAATTGTTTTAAGGACATTTTGACAAAAAAAAATTACTTAAATACAATATTTTGGCAAAAATTTAACTTAGAATAACTTTTTTTCAAAATGTTCTCCTTTTGTCAAAAATGCTTCTATTATAATATTTTGCCTGTATATAGCTCAGACCTCTGTACAGAGGCTCAACCATGATTTTTGAAAAATTGACATTATTTTTAGAGTTACAACCCATTGAAATAATTATCGGCGCTTTTTTCTTAAAATTTCTCTCCTCTGTTGTCGTAAATCATGGATAAACCCACTCCTAAGTTATATATTTCAAAAATTCTAGTTGAGCCTCTGTACAGAAGTCTGAGCTATACACAGGCAAAATATTATAATAGAAGCATTTTTCGCAAAAGGAGAATATTTTGAAAATGGGTCATTCTGTGTTCATTTTTTGTCAAAATATTGTACTTAAATAATTTTTTATTGTAATACTATTCTTAAAACAATTTTATATACATTTTCTAGTCTAAGGGACACTAAATATCATAAATATTATCCATTTATACGCTTTTGCAAAATCACGGTTCCGAACGTAGTCGGATACTTTAAGGGTATTTGGGCAATTTATTTTCTGTTGTATTTTCAAGTAAAAAATGCATGCAAGTGCAGTATAATGCTTTCTGAGGAAACACTCCCATTTTTTCTTTTTAACACCCTTTTATAAGCTTCACTCGTATGTAATGGAATCTTTGAAATCAATTTTTACCCACTTTAAAAGGTCAGATTAATTCGAAATTTTGCTCACTTGACCAGGACCGATGACAATGCAATAATTTAATAATTTTGTTCCATTGTCCTGATCAGGATCAACGATTTCCCATTTTCAGATCCCATCCCGCATCTGGCGACTAATTTCAGATCCCCTTTCCAGATTCGGTGACTAAAAGATTAAAACTATAAAAAAGTGTTTTTAAGTTTTTTTTAAATATATAATTCATTTAATCCCCTTCTCGATAACCCAGCATTTTCACAAACTCTATCACCCTACGATCCACACTGGGCCGAGTTTTCAGGACTCTACTGTATTTGTTTTCTAACGTAAAAATTTCAATCATAAAATCTACATATACTACTTTACCTGGAAAAAAACTGTTTACCTTTACCAAACATCCAAGTCTTCTAAAAATAAAGATGTACAAACTGCTTACCCAAACGTGGTCTCACTGGAAACTGTTATCACGGTCACGGACCATAATAAGAAAACAGAAATAAAAAAGAAAAAGAGAAATCACTGCACAAGAAGACAACTGATAAAAATTTCGGAGCCGTCGCTCATTCACAACTTCAAGCAAGGTCATTTGTCACAGCAGAGAGAGAGAGGTACTGCCGGGATGACGTCACTGATTGGTTGGATCTAGATAGCCCCTAATTGGAGGCGCGGTCGGAGCGTTTGGGCATCAAGAGTACTTATTCACATCCTACGTTCGGTCTTCAGAAGATGAACAAGCAGATGGACAAAAGCTTTAATCTCTGTTCTGTTATTTGTTTTAGATGGAACAAAAAAGAAGAGAGAAGAATTTCAAGGCTATACCAGTTGATGGAACCACTCACCAACATTAGAATGAGATGGGTACGACTTATTTGGAGAGAGCTAACCTCGTAGGAGTTGGTAAAGAAAGGATGAATTCAAAGCGCAAACAAATGTAAAAAGGAAATATAAAACTTTTCATTTTCATTTTATAAGGCCAAAATATATTTCACCTTATCATTTTCATTCATTATTTTCTTTAATTCAGCCACTTGGCAAGTCAACTTGTAATAAACGGGCCGTCCCGTTTATTGGTGTTTGGGAGTCAGAAGAAAGATCTCTCAGTCATAATCAGAACAAATCTAATTTATTACTCTACCTTATTTTTAACGACCCAGGGTAGGAAATGCACACTCTATTAAGTATAGGAGTAACTACACGGTGAAAAGGATACTTAATATATATAATTGATAATGATCTAGTTCAGGAGTGTCCAACACGCGGCCCGCATGTGGCACTCCAGTACGTAAATTGCGGCCCATCGACTTTTTTTTAAAAATGTTTAAATATCAGGGTTTTGAAGTTTTTTTCATTTTGAAATTTACTTGAGGGGAAATAAATCTATAATGTATTTGCCTGCTACCTGTTCTTGTTTTAAAATAAATCCTTTTTGATAATAGAAACGTCCTTTAGATTAAAATACATTTATATTTTATCAAACAGTTACATTTGATTTTACTATAATTAATAACTTTTTTAATAAATTCCGAATTGTGCATTATGCATATACTTTACTACGGATGGTACATGATTCTCTGTGTGTGCGACTTTCGTTTCTCCTCCTCCTTTTCTGTTTGGAGTGCCCAAAAAGCAAGAGGCAGTCAGAGATGTTTTTTAAAGTTAAAAAAAAATATTCAGGACGGTTAAGATAAAGGGCAATGTATACTAAATCGTTTGAGAATAACAGCACAATCAAATTTTAAAAATGAGTAACGAAAGATCAATCTAAAAGGAATTCCGTAATTTTCAAGGAAAGGGCCACCGTAATATTTTAAACATTATTTGATCAATGCATTATTATATTATATAAACATTATTATATTACTTGTCTGTATACATGAAAAATAATGAAAACAATAATAATAATTCATTTTGTTTTATATTTTCACTCCAATAAATGTTATTTTTTTGTTTCCAAATCTGATATAAATGTACATATTTTTATGTGCGGTCCGCGAGATTATAATGTTTTTCCGAAGTGGCCCGCAAGATTATTTGGGTTGGACACCCCTGATCTAGTAAGCTTACACTTTTTTTTTGGAACTCTTTGGTTTATCTACGGTCTAAAATACCGTAATTCCGTTCTCAGCTATTCGACCTCTGGTCGTTATTATTCAATTATAACCTCTTGCCTAAATCTTCAATTAGAAATCTTTAATTATTGGTAATTAATTATTGAGCTACACTCTCGACTAGCTCTCATCTTCTTTCCACTAACCTCTAACTTCTCATCTCACTCTTGTACCTAAAAGTGAATGCTTAAATATAAGCCTTCATTTACATAAACCGTGTCTTCTTCGGTGAAAGTTTTCAATATAACAACATTTAAAAGAAATAGCTTTTCCCCAAGAGGATTAGTAAAGACTCGGAGATAGACCCGTTACAAACTTAGTCATTGAGCTCTGTAAAGTTGTCTATTTTGTTTTTAAAAAGCATATTTGAGCAGTTTATTTTGAAAGTGGCCTAACTCCATTTTTCAATTTTTTCCGGTTACCATAGTTACAGGCACAACTTCATGTTATTTACCAGTAAAGCATTTCAGGTTGCTTATATTTCGAGCAAATACTATAATTTCTCGACCCATAAGTTTTCCTATACGTATATTTTTAAATTCATTGAAACGCAAACCCTTAAAACCCTTAAATATCTCGATTTGAAGATAAATGGACTTAGGCCACTTTCAAAATAAACGGCTCGTTTATTGCTTCTACTTGAAGAAAAGGAGAGGATTTTTGGATTCTTTTTGAAAAAGTAGGAGCATTTTTCATACGATGTATATATATAATCTTTCATAACACGAGCATATTTTTTCAATTCCTACTATTAGCTCACAATCTCTATATATTTATTTATTTATCTTGGTGGAATTTTCAATCGTTAATAAAATACACTTTAAAGCGCTCAATTGAACTGAAATTTTATATACAGGATCATTTTGGATGACAATACAATAATATGATAATAATTAATAAAAATTTTAATTGATTAAAACTAATTATTTAAAGAATTACAAATACAATCAAGTTGGCATCATTTTTGGCGACTTGCGTCAAAACTTGTGAAAAGGTTTTTTTCTCACGAGTTAAAGTATTCAGTTAAACTGAAATTTATATACACGATTGTTTTGGATGACAATACGATACTTTAATGATAATGAATAAAAATTAATTACCACTTATAATGTTGTGATTCTGTCTTATGTATATACGTATTTATATTAATTGTAACTATTTAATAAAAAGTAGATAAAAAATAAAATTTTTCTTTGTTGATCTAAGTAGGAATTGACTTAAAATTTTTTTTCTTTATATTACTTGTTTATATGGCTAAATGTGCTTCCACTTAACTTTCTCACTCATTTCATGCAGGTTTTCTGATCGTTGTTGTCATGTATGACAAAGTGCAGGGGTTTTAATAAAAAAAACATAAGGATATAGTCAGATATTGCCAAAAGCTTGAATCACTGCCGTGGCAACAACCATGGCACGATCCCAGTAAAGAATGTCCATGCTACAGCCATTGTCTATTTTAAAAAGGGCACCAACAATGGAAGAGCAGCTAAAAAGATGTTTCAGGTCCAGTTGCGTGGCTGGGCAGTGCCTGCATTCCACATATCATCTGGAACCATCAGGCAGAATCTTCATGCCCTTAAAATGCTTTATCCTTAGTCTAGTTTTTGGTGACGTAGTTTCTCGGCTATAACTTAATTCTGGCAGTTTCTGATCGTTCAGCTCACAATACAATTCAATTCAGGGACGTTTTAAGGCATGGTCCAACTGGGCCCTAGACCAGGGCTTCGGCCTTGAAAACGGGGCCTCGTCTCATTCTCGACTTGACCTCAAGGTCATGATCTGAAAAATTTTAATCGTCAAATATTCCTTGAGAGATTCTCCGAAAAATAAGAATTTCGAATTATATTCCAATTGGCAACAGCGGCAGGATTTCATAATTATATCATGTCATGACGTGATCATTATGTTATTACTCCTTCAGTTAAAAAAAAAAAGGAGTCGAGCGAGTCGCTTTGTACCTAGGTTTGTGAGTCACGCACATTTCTTTGACCATTTGTACTAGTCTTTGACAACGTATGCTATATATTGCCTACTTAAAAAAGCCGTAGATGAGGCCTATTTTTGCGTAGGATCGAAGGTACCTAAAAATCTTAAGATGTCACTAATTAAACATTATGCCATGCTTTACTTTATGTCCATATAACGCTTAAGCATTAAGCATAAGCATAATGTTTATCCATATGAAAACGCGGTTCTCTAATCCACATAGCCCTACAACAGGGCTAACGGAGGATTTGAGGTTGAAGAAATCCAAATATATCGGGCCGGATAAACCAGTGTTCCCCAACCTTTTTATCGTCGCGGACCGGTCAACGTTGGATAATTTTACCGCGGCCCTCTAAGGGGGAGGACGTTGATTGTTTATATCTTAAATTGTTTTGTTGTAATAAATTTATTTTAATTGGATTTAAACGTGCCTTCAGAATAAAATATAGAAACACCAAAAATGAATATAAAGTGATTTAACAAGGAAATATAAAGTGATTTTCATAAAAAATAGCCCAAACCCAAGAAAAATATTCCGCAGTAAATAAAACGGAAATAATTTAATGTTTCTTGTGCGGACCAGTAGTATTTGATCCATGGACCGGGGGTTGGGGACCACTGGAATAAACTGCCTTCTTTAGAAACTTCAACGAGAAATCTGTCTTGAATACGGTAAGCAGCTTAATTGTGTCCACAATCTTTTCCAATCCTTTATTTTACGACGGAGTTTTAAAAATTTCTGGAAATTTAGCTAAATGGCAGAGAAGTTATAATTTATGTACGCCCAACTCTTTTTTTACACGGTATTCTTTATACGCAATTTTGAAATAACACGGTGCACGAATTTAACGATTTTTTTTTTTTTCTCTTACACAAATATTTTGCTCTGATACAAATTTTAAAAAAAAAATTGGGGATTCGAGCCCTTTTGGATGAGGACGATTTGATCGAATTTCTGACAGCTTATGATAACAAAGAAGTCGATAATGATAAAGTTCAGCTATTAATAGTTGATTTAATTCGCGAGAGCTTGAAATTTGCTACAAGTTTGGAACAACATTTTTTTTTAATTGTTTAATTGCTGGGGGAATTAATTGTTCAACTAAGAAATGAAAATATATATATATATAAGACAAAAAAAAAAAAAATAAATAATGATAAAACCAATCTCAGGAAATAGGTTGTTTTTGAAAACAGAAATGAGAGAGAGAGAAACCTACAATTGCTAATATCAAATTTAATATTAACGATAATAATCAATAATTTTGTCTACTTGCTGCATAAAATAATCTGACTCTTGTTGCACAATAACAATAATTTACATAATAATTACATCATCTTAGATTTGCAACATAATGGAGTTACAAGTATGGGAGTTAAGACTTAGGTGAGAACATTTATGAGAGAGAAAGCTCACTTTAATTTTTAATCTCTGAGTAAAAGTTAAAGCAATAAAAAAATAATAAAGTAGCCATTAATACAAGTTTAAGACATTACAAATGTGCTTGTGATAAGTTTTATAAAGAAGTAACATTTCAGGAATAAAATGCTCTTCTAAATTATAGCACAAAAGATATAATGCGACATCATTTATACTATTACACAAAAAAAAGTGATATTTTGTCTGATTTCACAATGTTTACATGTCAAATTTGTCTTTTTCCATCCGTAAAGCTTATTTTATAAATATAACCTTCATTGTTAAATAATATAGTTGACAGTTTTACAACACTATGACCTTATTTTTAAAGAGCTAGCATTTAATCAGACAGAAATTAAGAACTTGTCACCAAAGCATACTACTAGAACTACTAGATGAGAGAAATATATGATGCTATTGTTTTCAGAAAGTCTGCATGAATTGCAAGTTTTTCAAATAAAAGTTATGGCAGGGAAATTAATATTACCTTAAATATTGGACATAAGATTTAAAGATTTCATATAAAAAATTGTAATGATGTCAGAAACCATTAATAAAAATGTTCGCGACATCGAAGTGACAATTGTTATTCTTTTGCAACAATGTAGAAATGTTTCTTAACTCTGATAAATACAAAATTTAATGTATACAGTTTTCCTTGGCATAAATAATCACGAAAAACATTTTTACTGTCATTGCAGTTTTTTATTAGATCATATTTCACAATTATTTTATATCATGGTCTTTCTATAATTTAAAATTGTCCTCTGTATGGTTGAATTTACAAAACCGTAAATTTTAAGGCAATTGCTTTTTGTGCTTGTATATATCAGCAGGGAGTTTGTATTTCAATATATATTTCAGAAAACTTCAGCAGTTTTGTTAGAAAATAATGAACCAATTTAATATTAATCACAAAATGTCATCTTAGAGCGCATGCGTAAGCGGAGAGTCCAAAGTGAGGAGACAAGAATAAAACTTAATGTTCTTACTTTTTAAAATGAATATAATATTTATATTCAAACTAAACTAAACGCAGTGGCGCAATCACTCATGAGGGCCAAAACCTGCTGTGCTCATCTCAGTTTTCATGACCTTGGGTACTGAGATGCATGAACAGATGTTCCGGACAGGTGGTCAGTCTGACCGCCAATGCTTTGTTCTCTAGTGTCATTGTTTGAACGAATATTTGGCAACGTATGCTATGTACTGTCTACTTTTAAGGGTTATAGGTGGGGCCTACTTTTGTGTAGGGGCCCAGGGCCTCCAGAAGTTTTAAGACGTCCCTACCTTTCACACGAAATTAGAAATTCAGATCTTCCGAATAAAAAAATCTGAGTATGGGAGAGAGAAATAATCCGATATCAAAAAGAGGTTCTTCGTACTTTATTTGAATAAGATTTTTTTTTTTTTTGAATAAATCTTTTTAATAAATAATTCCTTTTTTAAAAGATTATTTCCTAACTCCAACGTGTCTGTGATTTTTCAAAATATAATGGTCTAAGAACCATAAACTCATTTATTTCATCTCCCACAACACATGCAGGTATATAATTATTTTTAAATAAAGCCTATATTCCGTCTCTTCTAAAAAATAAAATTGAATTTTGATTGTGAAACTCAACGTAAACAGCTTTCGACTCTTCCAAAAATTCAATTTCAGGTGAAATTTAGTAAATGAAAAGACGTTTATCAAAAAAGTTAATGGAAAACATAAAATCAACAGCAAAAGCGGAAATAGAAAATATTTTTTTAAAAATTAAACACGACAATCAAGCCTCGAGTATTCTTCAAAAAATGCAAAATTAAGACAAAAATGTTCTTTAATATTTTGGTGACCACAAAGGTGGCTGCATTAGAATGATTTTTTTTAAAATAATAATAATAACAGTTGAATAAAAAATTTATTTTCAGTCTTTTCTTCTCATTCTCGTTTACAAATTAATTCTGAAAATAAATAGATCAAGAAACAGCGCACTCTTCCAAGCAGCATTGAGGAGAGACGGGTGCCAGCTCAGGTGTCATCCTCGTCACTTGACCGTAGTTCAAAATTACGCGATTTCCGTCGTCAAAAGCCCTCGTGTAGCTGAACAGTGCGACGTTAATATTCACTCACTCATTCCAAGCAACATTGAAAGATGAGACGAACTTGTACAAAAAACACGGTTAAGTCACGGAGACGGCATCGGAGTTGAAGCATCCAATTCCAAAATTCTGCATCACGGCCAGCGTAAGGTTGTCTCAACACATTTAACGTGCTTCAATCCCTCTACATGGTGGGTCTTCAGTGACACCCGCTCGCGAGTTCACGAATCGACAGAAACAAATTCACAATCATAGTCACTGGATAATGCGTCAAATTTTAGGGTGGATCGCTACCAGGCCGACAAACTTGCAGGGTGTACCGGGGGTACACAGACGACTCGGAATCACATATAAATGCAGGGTCGCAAATGCCGTAGTTGCAAGCTAAGAGGCAAAAAATTAGAGAAAAAAGAACAGAAACAGCAATACATTAATCAGCCTAACAACACCCAAGTGTAGGCTTTGGAGAACTCACATCGTACACAACCACTTGTATCTCAACAGCGTTTCTCATTCAATGTTCGGGACCGGCATTCTTGGAGACTACCTCATTGGTCCGTACCTTTTGCCCAGTTCTTTGGACGGTAGGGCATATCTGATTTTCTAGCAACAACTCTTGTCCGAACTTCTTGTCGCAGTACATATTCCTGCGTCGTTGCGCCGCTCCATGTGGTACCGGCATAACGGGGCTTCTCCACAATGCGAAATTCACTTCCGCGAAAAA
>BMAV01006101.1:177298-199580 GCA_019973955.1 Trichonephila inaurata madagascariensis
ATTTAAATATTGTTTACATTTCGGCTCCAGGGTGACAGCTGTCATGTCGTTGGTGACAGCTGCGTTTCTCTGTTTCTAATATTTTCATTCTAATTATTATCAAATGCTTGAATCTAAGCCTCAAATATTATTATTATTGTTCTGAACATTAACTACAACTTCTACTTACTTTATAAACTGCTGTTTTGTTTTGATAAAGTGATTTGTGATTCTATACTCGCTCGTTTTCTGATTTTCACACCGTATCTTATTCTAAAATAAGTTTTAGGAAAAATATTAATTTTTTTAAAACTTTTGAATGATGAATTCGATTGAATCTGCCAAACGACCATCTGGTAAACGTCCCAAGAAAAGGAAGTTTACTGGTAATATGCACACGAGGTGCTTAGCTGTACACAGTGTGGATGAAACACTAAACAACAGTGCATCTGGAAAAAAGATTCAGTTGCAAGACATTGATTCATCTTTTTTTGAACATGATGAAGGTTTTGATGGCTATAGAGTGTTTGATAAAACTATTATGTTTACGAACATTCAAAACTTTGCTTCTTGCAAAAAATGTTGTGGAGATATTGAACTCAACGAAAAATGTGTTAGAGGTTTGTCAAATGTTTTTTCGATTGAATGCAAGAACTGTAAAGACTTATGTTCGTTTAGAAATTCAAAAATGCTGGGTAAAAGAAAAAACATTCCAGAAATAAACAGACGCTTTGTGTACGCAATGAGGACAATTGGACAGGGTCACGCAGCATGTCTTATGGACTTTCCTCTTCCAGTTGCTGAAAAATCCTATAATAATATTATAAACAAACTGCAATTGTGTAGTAAAGAAGTTGCAGAAGCTTCAATGCAAAGTGCAGCTTTGGAAGAGGTAACTTTGACAAATTCTTCTGATATAAAAGTTAGTGGAGATGGAACGTCGAAAACCCGTGTCTATTCTTCTCGTGTTGGTGTGTGTGCTGTTATAGGAGACAAAACAGGAAAATGTATTGATGCGGAAGTGATGTCTTCTTTCTGTAAGGGATGTGATTCTTGGAAACGAAGAAAAGGGTCACCTGCTTACAAGAAGTGGAAAATTCTTCACGTTAAAGAATGTTTGAAAAACCACAATGGCTCAGCTGGCATGATGGAGACTGTGGGAATGGTTCGTATGTTTCAGCGTTCAATAAGTCGTTCTGTGAGATATACATCTTACATTGGGGATGGCGATTCCAAAACATTCTTATCTATTACTGCATCCAATCCGTATGGAGAAGATATCACAGTTTCAAAAATTGAATGTGTTGGACCTGTTCAAAAACGAATGGGAACTCGTTTATACGAAATTTAAAACAAATGAGCTCCAAACTCGGTGATGGGAAGTCGATTGGTGGAAAGGGAAGGTTGACCGACAGAATGATCGACTTAATCACAACATACTATGGAAATGCAATCCGACAAAATAAAACATGCCTGTCGGATATGCGAAAAGCTGTTTGGGCTGTATATCTCCATATACGTTCAAGTGACGAAGAACCATTGCACAGTTTTTGTCCTGTAGGTCCTAATTCTTGGTGTAAATATCAAAATCAAGTATTAGAGGGTAGTGTGGAAACTTTTAAACACAGTAACAAATTGCCAGTGGCAGTAATGGATGCCATAAAACCTGTATTTAATGATCTATCACAACCTAAACTCCTACAAAAATGTCTAGGGGGTAAAACCCAAAATAATAATGAATCCATTAACTCATTAATATGGAAATTATGCCCAAAAACTTTAGGTTGTGGTAGAAAGATTGTTGATATTTCTACAAATGAGGCAATTGTTATTTTTAATGATGGCAATCAAGGCAGACTAAAAATTATGCAATCGCTTGGTCTGACTGTTGGTAAATTTGCGCAAAAATTTGTTACACTTGTAGATTTAAAAAGAATTCAGACTGCAGAGCGACATTTTAATCTCCGCACAAAAGAAGTGCGACAGGTTAAAAGAATGCAATTTAAAACTACTTGTAAAAAATTAACTGAAAAACAGGGAACATCGTATGCATGTGGCGAATTTTAACATTTTAGAATCATAGTAATACACTGCATTCATATCACAAATTATTTAATATTTATAGTAAGTACTTGTTAATTAAGATATTAATTGTTTTTTAAGTAATATTTATAAATTTTTAACTTTATTTTGAAGAAATAAATCACTTTGTTGTATTTTGATTATTTTGTAGCTTTTGATATCGTTTCGATGCTTGTACTGCATTGGTAAAATATATGTTTTTAGTTGTAATAATATTAATAAATTGAAGTTTATTGACTAAAAACTTGACATTAGTTTTAATTTAAAATTTAGTTGTTGTTGTTGTTGTTTGAGTAACCAGAATAATATATATATAAAACTGTGATAAATTTTATGTTTGATATCAATTTTCTCAGAACGTCATTTTTTCTCATTACGCGCATGATATTTTCAAAACCGTTCCATGGAAAATGATAAAATTTTTACTGGAGATTCTGATCCTATCTGTACTCTTAAAATAACGAACCAGTTTGAATTTTTAATGAAAAAATTTAAAATTACAAATAAAAAATAGCGAAATTTTTTTTAAAATTTTAAATTGTTATAGTTTACTAAAAATTTTAAATCAGTGTTTCATGCTTCGTCATTTTAAAGATAACACAATTTCCAACACTGAGCAAAAATTTCATCAAAAAATATTGGTAACTTTTTTTTATAAAGCTGCGCGTAATTCATATCACTTGCGAAAAGAAAACCAAAATTTCTTTTTGTAATTATCTAATTAAAAATTTATCCTAATTAAAAACGTGTTTGTTGGATATGTTTTAAGTAAAGTAATATCTATTTGTTTATTCCTCCAAAATTTACATTCCAGGAAACAATGATAAAAAAATTATAGAGCTTTAAAGAGCTCACTATTTTTAACCCTTTTCGACTTTTTAAAAGGTATGTGACCCTTTAAGACAAAAAGCAGACAAGACAAAAAAAATTGCTTCAAATTTAAATGTGGAACCACTAAAATGCCATTCGCGAGCCATTCGAGGAACGCGGGTTCTCTAAAGCAACATGGCCTCGTCCTTTTGAACAACGGTGAATGGACGAGGACATCTTCAAACTGCCAGACAATGGCTTAAGGAATCGGGCATTAGCGTAAACGGCACCAGGAACGCCGCTCAACTCCACCAGACGACTGTGAAGCTCACCCCTAAGGTAGAAAATGGCCTTCGAGCAGCCATTTAAAGTGATTGTGAAAGGAAAATCGATATTTACCGCAGTTTGTTAATTAAATTCATGAACTCGTTCATAAATTCACTTTTCCAATCTTTCTTCCAATTAAGAGTTCACAGAAGCATTGTTTGATTAAAAAAAAAAAAAAAAATCTCCTTCAACTCCAATTTTTTAAAAATAACTTTGAAAATAAATAAAATAATTGCCGAGAGAGATTATATATATATGTAGGATATTCCATTTGTAAGAAGTTAGATCATATCACATTTACCGAGGTCGGCAATTCTAATCAAAACAGTATTCCACATCAACGCCATCTAGCGTCCTTTTTGAAAACGCCGACATGAACCATTTTCGCCAGAGGCCCACTAACATTCGTTGAGAGAAGTCGTGTTTCGCGCGTCAGCGCATTTTCGTCCGCGCCAGGCGGTAAATCTTAATAGTACCATAACGAGTTCTATCATTCGTCCGCGCCAGGCGGTAAGTCTTAATAGCACCATAATGAATTCTATGTAATCTCAATTGCCTCCCTTAAAGTAATGTGATCTAACTTCCCTATTCTTCCGAAATATGCTTATCTAACTTTCCTATTCTTTTGCAATATTCCCCATGTAAATACTCCCCTATAATTCTTAATAAATTGTTTAGTTTCCAACTAGTTTCTTTCTTGAACTATGTTGTCTACTTTATTTCAAAATTAACTAACACACCCTAAAAACCCCTAGACACCACGCCATAAAAACCCCGCCATCTGAAGAATCCAATCTTTTTGGAAGATTTCGGTTGGATTCCCACATATATTATATAAAATAAAGGTTTTTATTTTTTTGTATAAAAACTGAATTAATTTAAAACCTATGTAGTCCATATATCTAATAAATAAAACTAGAAATACTTCTTTCTTTGTGCTTAAATTGACTGTTTTTACAATGTTTATATTAACTCGCTTTCCTGTCTGTCTGTCCGGGTGGAATTTTGTAATTGATTTTAAGCTAACTTCCCGAGACTTGAAAAATTTGGACCATAGCTCAGAAGTGGATGACATGCATGAAAATGAGAAAGAAGAAGAAAAAAAAAAAAAAGAGTGTGTGTGTGTACTTATGTACATACTTCTTTGGCGTAACAAGATTAAAATCTTTCTGAAAATCTTTAGCAGGGCAAGCTGGGCCAAGGACGAAAGGTGGTCACTAGCAGAGTTGAACGATACTAAACTTCTCAGTTGGTCGGACCAGCCAAACCTGAGATAATCCCGATTTAAATAAATTTAAACACCCCCGCACAGGGACAATAGGACCATTAATATGGGGAGGGGGTTGAAGGCGGGAATGGTCTGTCCCGTTCTGCATATTTCTAGACAAAGCATTTTCGTATCCGTTCCTACGGAACGCAAAGCAAAGGTTCGCTGATGCGGGTGTATAGCTCAGTGGTAAGGCATTAGACTGCAGATCGAGAGGTCTCCGTTTCAAACCCGGGTGTCCTCTTCTTCAGGGAAGTGAAGAGAAATATTTTTCCGAGAATTTCGAAGGCGGGAATGATTTGTCCCGTTCTGTATGTTTCTAGACAAAAGGATTTTCGCATCCGTGACGGTTTTGCGTCACATCCGTGACGGTGTGCGCGCGTATTGTAAAAATTTACCCTCAATCTGTTTCTCTAACGCCCCAAAAGAAGTATAACTTCAAAAACTTATAAGGTCGTTATATAAAAACATAGTACATTAAAAAATTTTTAAATTCAAATACTTGTTTTTTTTTACACAAGTATATAATTGATTTGAGTGTTTATTAACGAACCATTCCATTTCTATTGACGAGGCTGTAAGTGTTTATGAACTATCGAGCCACCTCGTAATTTTGACCCTCGGTCAAGCGAAATATCAGGAATAAACAGAAAGTTTGGTCACATATCCGAGGGCATGCTTTCGAGTCAAGGCGCAAATAAAACTCTTGCGCTCTTGATTTACGTAATCTTTGCTTATGATTACTTAAGTTTTCTAATTCTTAAAAAAAACTTGCATTTAGTTTTATTGTTTTTCTCACCCCTTATTTTCACCCGCCGTGTAGAGTGGGCCGAGGCTCAGTGTCCGACCGTTGGTTTGACGTGGTAGTTAGGAGAGGTGTCCCCACTCATCCTCGTGTTGCTTTATAGTGCAACAATAATAAACACTCACTTTTCCCTGAACGTCTTAAATCACATGTGAACTGGCTTTCAGCGCATGCGCGAAAAGGGTTTTCGTTGCAAGTACAATATAATTTTATATTGAAGTGTAATCATGGGTAGTGGTCGCAAACCAGTGACCATTTGACCGACGTTCTGAATTACAAGCAGGGCCGTTTTTAATCTCCCCGTCGCCCAAGGCACTTCCAATTGTTACCTCCCCCTGTTTGGAAGTGTTTCCTTCATCCACCCTCTACGTCCTGGAATGGCAACCGCAAGGAGAGAATTAATGGCACAGTTTCGCCACTTGTTCATTTCTTACCTCATCCATACTTTTGTAAATTAGTGGAATCGTTTGCAATGACAGTAGAGAGCAGCGATACTCAACCCACGAAGCCTTTTTAAGTGGCCCGGTCAAAAAAGGCCCCCACTGCCCTGAGAAATTTACTTATTTAAGAATATTTTTTAAAAATTTGTCAAGAGAGAAATCAGATGTATCAATTTTGCTACTGGTGTCGTACGGGTACGAATTGATTATCTTTTTATTTTTGGAACGGTTACGGTTAGTGATAACAGACAACACAATGGAGTAGCGACCATTTTATGGGTGGCACTAATTTTTAACAATCTTTCATATCTTGTAAGCGAAAAAAATTCCAAGAAAATATAACGTTTCAAGACCATTGGGAGGTTGACTATTTTGTAGTGAAAAACAAACATGAATCAGTAATTGTTTGATTTGTCACGAAAGTGCTGTATTTAAAAAATACCAATAAACAGGAATCATTCAATGACACCTTTCCTCGAAGATCTCTTTCAAGAGGTGATAAAAATAGGCTTTCTTGAATAATCTTTACAACAGCAACAAAGCATTTTATCATTGGTAATATCGCTGTGGTAACAAAGGTATCCTATGAACTTTGTTATATTATTCGTAATCATATGAAACCGTTTACTGATGCAGAAACTGTGAAGGAGTGTTTCTTAAATGCTTCTAATTTAGTGTTAGTGACAAAAACAAGACATAATAATTAAAAAACGCAAAACAGGAGCTGTATAATATTTAAATCAAATTTCCAATGTTATCTTGGTCTTCGAGCATTTCTCCTTCCTCCATTTCTCCTCATGTTGCGGCCCGCGGGAAATAACTGACATATGGATGCGGCCCGCGGGAAGTAGCTAATATCAGAGTTGCCAGATCGCATGATTTTTCGCGAATTTTGCTATTTTTGAAAACTTTCCGTTACTTTTTTATTCTATTGCTACTTCGCGAATTTTACGCTACCTTGATGATCCCGCTATTTTTTGCTACTTTCAACCACAAATAAAAGTATTGGATCAAGTTCGAAAAAATGAATTATTTGGGAAAAATCACCCCCAAAAAATTTGGTGAATTTAGTTGACAATGAAATCATGGGGAAACTCCAAAGCGACGCGGAACGCTGTAGGAAGTTGATTTTGGATATGTTTTTTTGAATAAATTGACAAGCAACAGTAAAATATAATTTCCCCAGAATCTACAAAAGAAATCTATGAAAGATGTCATAATTTTCTCAAGACTTCATGAGCCACTTCAAATTATGTAACTTTAAAAAGTATAAATAGTTTTTCACATGAAATTTTTTTAAAATTCAAATCGTCCCTCATTTTATATGATCTGCCTTTAGAATTAGCAGACCAATCTAAATAGGATGTTCTAGAGAATCACACACAATTGAGACTTATTTTTAACATACAGTTGAAAGATGATTTTCATTCAGAATCTGAACTTTTAAATGATGGAACATTATTTTGGTGTCACGTTTTTAATATAAAAGACGCAGTGGGAAGTCCGTTTTTAAGAGATTTAGCAGTGGTCAAGAGGTATCGGATCGTGGCTGGCCTTGTCAGGAGTTCGAGCCCAGTACCACTAAAGACCCGACGTGTAGGGGAGCGATGCACGTTAAATCTGTCGAGAGCTCAAACGTCCTCCCGTTGGTGTGGTAGTTAGGAAAGGAGGGTGGCAACTCAGGTGTCGTCCACGTCACTTGACCATGGTTCAAAATTACGTGGTCCGTCGCCAAAAGCCCTCGTGTAGCTGATAAGTGCGACGTTCATATTCACTCACTCACTCAAAAGATTTAGCTACATTTGCTTTAGAGCTTACTCGTAAGTAATGCCCCTGTGGAAAGGGTATTTTCCAGAGCGATGTCAACAAAGACAAAACTAAGGAATCGAATGTGCCTTGAACTGTTAGATTCAATTCTCAGAATCAAAATGACTTTGAATGAATGAGTGAGTGAATATGAACGTCGCACTGTTCAGCTACACGAGGGCTTTTGGTGACGAACTACGTAATTTTGAATTACGGTCAAGTGACGTGGACGACACCTGAGCTGGCACCCCTTCTCCTAACTATCACACACCAATAGGAGGACGTGTGAGCTCTCGACAGATTTAACGTGCAACGCTGCCCTACACGGCGGGTATTTAGTGGTACTAGGCTTGAGCTCGTAACAAGACCAGCCACGATCCGATGCCTTGACCACTCGGCCAAAATGACTTTAAAAGAAAGAGGGATTGTTGATTTTATTTTATTGCCATAAACGCTTTAATATAATTCAGGAATTTGTAAAAAAAGACACAGCAGATCACGATATTGAACACTAAGAATCTGAATGTATTTTAAATATAATTAAAGCATTTTAATGTATTTTTCAAAAGTTTAAAATATATTGATGAATTGCAAGTGAAAATCGATTCGCTACTTTGCTGCATAAGTTTCTGGCTGACATATGTATGGGGCCAGCAGAAAAAAAAGGTTGAGTACCCCTGGTATAGAGTATACATTATTGTATGAACTGTTTTCAACTCTCTTGCTTATTATCATCTCTTAACTATCTTTTGTTTTTAGATATCCTTATTCTCTATTCAGTCATTGTACAACAAAGGTTTTCTTCGAGCTTGGATCATTGCAAAATCATCAATTCTCATAGCGTAACAACTTTTCACTTTCTATAGCAGATCTCATGTCTCAGTTCTCTTAAGGGTAGAAATACTTTTTTCATGACTTGTTAGGCGGTGGTATGTTAGCTGTAATTTAAATCTTCCGCCCTAGGCACGTGTCTAAGCAGAAAAACGGCCCTAATTACAAGGTCCGTCGTCCCGTGCTGCTCCGGAACGCGACGTAAATTCAATTAAAGAGGGGTTACGCATTGTTGACAGGGCCGCTTTATCCTTTAAACGCTTAGGAGCCGGATCAGATGAACTTAACCATTTTTTCTGGTTATAAATTTCGATTTTCTGCGCTTAGGGTCCGAAATGAGCTTAAATTGGCACTGATTGTGAATTGTTAAAAAGCGTCACAGGGGAAATGACACGGAATTCGAAATTTTGAATCTTGGTCAAGTGACGAGGACGATACCTTTCTAAGCTTCTACACCTCGCCATTGTGAAGATAGATTTAGTGTACATAAGCAGTGAAAATTTAAGCTCATTTAGGGCCCGGGGCGCAGAAAATCTACAGGACCCCTTGGCGATGGAGGATCTAAATTTATAGCCAGGGCGCCCAATGGATAAACCGGCACTGTACATCAGCTCCTCTTGGGTGGCATAAGGACTCGAACCGACGATTCGGCTCTACGGGTTTGTAACGATGAACCGTTTGGATAAGAACATACATCAAAAGATAAAGGTGAAAAAAAAGTAAGAGGAAAGAACAAAATTTCAGATGACGAATAAATCATCCCTCGGAACAATGATTCATAAACAACGCGTTCCTACATTACTTGAAAAATATACCACGAAAGGTCTGCATTTAAGATTATTCAGAATGTTTTTTCTACGAGATATATTATATTTACCTAGGAGTTGATGGGAGAGTGAAATGATTTCTGCTCTCGCCAGAAAGACTTTGGCTGACAGCCCGACGGAAAGTGGAACGTTTATCTAGAAGCCGGTTGTTTTAACTGTGTCACCGAAAAAAAGACGCGGAGGGGAGGTTTTCATTCGCGCGGAATACATAATGTGGAGATAGAAAGGCACAGAGTGATCTTTCTTTAAAAAAATCCATCTTTGGACGAGATAAGCAGTTGGAAATTTTTTTTTTCCCCATTTTAAAGCATCGTAGATGAAATTGACAAATCAGATATTAGAATCCGGGAGAGTATATATATGTAGCTTCAAAGTTCATTTTAATAAAAATGTATTTGACACCCAAATTTCATTTGTCGAATAAGGGAAATATTACTAAATGACTTTAAAAACACGCATCAAATGTATGCGAGTGTAATGTAATCACATAATTTTCAAAAAAAACCCTTAAAACAAAGGAAGACCAAATGACAAGTTCAAGCTTAAGTTCGATATCGAGGTTGCCATTATAAAAACATTGTGAATGAAATTTTGAAAAATAAATTTAGAACATGTGAAAAAGACATTAAATTTTTTAAAACAAATTTGAAAAATGGAGAATTTTCAACAAAGGCATGCTGTATGAAAAATACTATCTCAATAGAAATGATTAAACCTTAAGTTATATTTAAAAATAATAATGAAGGTATATTCGTCTAGCATGCTTCGTTATTTCAATAATAGATAACCCAGAATTTTTTTTTTTTTAAAATTAATGTTTATTGGCAAGCAGAATTGTGTGAATTAGTCAATATATTATCCAGTTGTGTATAATTCTATTACTGATTGAATGTATTTTCTCAAGGAGCAATGCACTCAAAAAATTGTTTTTATTGCTCTTAAATAAGAATGTATTTATACTGCTTACATATGAAAGCACTTGAACTCTAACTTACTCAAGTAGAATTTATTTATCCTGTAACATGTATTAATATAAAAATTTCCATCTATGTACAAACACTTTAAACTAGGAGTGTAATTTGCAACCCACAAGCATTTTTGTCCATTGGCCCAGCCCCAGTAGATTGATACAATATATAATAAAACACAGAATAAAAATAAGATAGGTGGAATTCACTAATCCTTTTTTTAAGTATATAATTTTTAGTTGCCATTATTAAACAAAATGCGTACATTTCAAATACACCCCAATTAGATAAAAACAGTATTTAAGTTTAAATATTGAAAATATGTCAAAAGCACCTTACTTTTTGACAGATGAAAAGTGTTGGAATAATTTTAAAAAGTACAAACAAAATGCTTCAAATTTTTTTTTTTAAATGTTAAATGCAATATATTTTTGAACAAAAAGCTGAAAATATAAATTGTTAATAAGATATACTGTTACATAATTAACACAGTATTAAGCTGCAAAAACAATCGATTTACATTAATTTTATAGTTAGAGTGCAATAAATGGGTCTCTGTTCAACTCTAGTCTTGTACGGATTGGTGCTTGTATAGAAAAAATATTTTGCTCGTAACGCAAGACATAAATTATACAAGATTCCTTAATTCATATTACACTTATTAATTTTAGCAGTCTCCTGTTAGAAATAGTATTAATGAACAGAATAGTAACAAATTACTTTAGAGTGAAATGCATTATTTTGATAGAATCAAATTGAGCCACAGCTCCTGTAGAAGGCGAGTCTTCAATGCCACCAGTGATCGAACAGGCCAGCTACAAGTTCAAGACCGTGGTCTCATGATAATTAGCATTATGTTACAAGAGATAAATTAAAAATATTTTATATCACAAACATAAGATATTCTTCTCTCTATAAGATGTATTGAAGTCTTAATATATTAATACTGAAGCTTTTTACCAGAGGAAAAGTATTTAAATTTTAGGTTTTATTTTTGTAGCACCAAGTTAATGTTATCTTGAAAACAATAAAAAAACAATTCAAAATAAAAAGTTAAGGCACCCACATTTTTAAATTACATAAAATGTTGAAAATTTTCCCGTTTTACTCATTACCAGTTGATAAATATTCAGACTTCCTAAAATATTTAACATCCAACTTTGAAGCAAAACATGAGCTACTAGCAACTAACCTCATGATTTTGAGCCACGATAAAGTAACAACAATCAAGCTGTATTCCATTCTTTTAACTTCCACATCACACGAACATGAGGACATGGAGCAACAGATAAGACAAGAATGAAATCCTCTACATGGCTGGTAATGTATATATATAATAGTCATTTGTGAAAAAAACTTTTTTAAATTCAAATATTAGCTGTGTATATTCATATACATTCTTTTGCACATAGTTTCCCCTAAAAAATGTATGACCTTTTGTTTTTCAATTAGAATAATGAATTTAAAATAGTTCCCAAATATCTTTTATTTAGAGGTGACTCCAATATAGAAGTGAAAATATCCATGTTTACGAACACTCTTTGGTCAGAAATGGTCATGTTTACGAACACTTGCACATCAAACTACGTAACAAATTCCCCCCCCCCCCCCAACCTAGATATTTCAAAATCCATAATCAAATACGGATAAAATTCGAGCTTCACACTAGTAATTTCCACATTTGCTGTTTGAACTGATTTAACAAACTTCAACTCCCTATTTTCAGCAAGAATTTTAGTAGAATGTAAACATTTTCAATGACAGCAAAATCTGTTTTGAATAAATTATCACAAAAAAAAAACAAAATTTATAATAATTCTTTTGAAACAGAAATGACATTAATATCCTAAGAAAAAAAATGTGATAAAATAAATTAAGCTCAATGACTTAAAAAATTTCATTCCTCACAGACGATACATTTTATTAAAAAGAAAAAATCTATATAATTTTATAATTATATTAACATGACACCCCCTTTCAGAAATCTCCAAGCCTCATCATTAAATGTTACTCTACTTTATTTAAATTTAATATTAAAGTATAATTCAGCATTTTTCTATACATTAACTATGTTTTTGAACGATTCAAAACAAGGCAGATTTATCAAAAACACTAAAAAAACCTATGTCAACCATCTTATTACAAAGAATTTAAATTTACAAAACCAAGTAACAGTTTGGTTGGGTCCCATTATTGGTGAAAACCAGAAACTTAAGTGTGTATTTGTACTTGCATTCTTAAGACGAATCTAATATCCAGAAATCAGACTTCAATGATAAAGAAAAGAATAATTTAATTTGAATAAATTTTATTAAATTACTTGATGGAAGCATTTGAAGAAATAATAAAATAAATTACATAATATAGTTTTTAAATGAAATTGTCATCCTTAAAATGAAATTAAACATCATACAAACACAAATACTCATTTAGAATCACAAAATAATTTAGTAAGCTATCTGAATAAAAAATTTTACATAATTAAAAAAAAAGTTATTTCTTTAAATTTTACAAATGATTCATATTTTAACATGTTCCAATATTTTAAAAAAAATAATAATCAAGAAAGCTTTTTAATTAGATTTGAAAAACTATATTTTCAACTGCTTCCAACAAAACAGTTAAATATAAAACACTTAGGTATTACATAAAGTAATACACAACATTGTAAAAAAATACCTAAACATTCAGAACAAAAATTTTTACTTCTAGGCAACAAATACAACATAAAAATATTTACAATGTAACTTATATACAGAAAGTCGAACTGCCCTTCATCATAGAGTTCTTAGTCACTTAAATCGTCACAACCCCAACATCCTTAGTCTTGGCACTTTCATAAAGATACCCAACATACCAAAAGTCATCCACATCTAAAAGACTTGTCAGTTAAAGTACACCTTGAATCCACTTCAGAAAGTTACTAAAAAATTAGTTAGGAAGTATTTCTTTTAATGTAGCTTTGGTACTGTCCGACAGGTGTTCAGGGAACTTAATGTCAAAAGCTACAATTAAGTCTCCTTTTTTAGTAGGATCTTTAGGCAGTGGTAGTCCTTGTCCTTTGATTCTGTGAACAAAGTTTGGTTTTATCACATCTGTTATCCTAAGCATTCGTTTTTCTCCAAACAGTGAGGGAATTTCTAGTTTTGTACCACACAGAGCCTGAAAGAGAAGAGATTTTTTAAGTAAATTATCTTTGAAGATATTGAGTATCAGTATAACTTGAAATACATGTAAATGTACTGATGTATAGCAGAATCAAAAGAATCTAGCAAGTTTACTAAATTTCTTTGAGAAAAAATGCAATGTTATCCACACACAATAGAACTGTGTATACTAGAAAACTAATCTGTGTAGATTGTTTACTTTAAGATAAAATGAGATAATACTTCAATGTTTTGGACAAAACATGTGATATTTAATTTCCTTTATAGATACCTAGAACTTTATCCTTAATATATAATTTTAATACTAAATTACATAGCTATTTTTTTTATATAAGCATGTATTATATCTAAACAAGGATGAACAATTACAATACTTAAAATTGATGTATTTGGAAAGCTTGTAAGAACATTAACTGAACTCTGTGGTGCAAACAGCCCATGAAGGCCAAGGCCTACTGTGCCCATCTCAATTTATGTGACCTTAGGCACTGGGAGGTACATGTGCAGATGTTTTGGTCAAGTGGTCAGTCTGATGCAAAACCCCTAGTGTTCAGTTTCAAAGCAAGCCTGGTACTCATTTATCGACCCAGTAAAGGGATGAAAGGCTGAGTCTACCTTGCCCAACCTGGGTTTGCAAAAACATTGACCGATATGAAATTATATTATAGTCATTCTTTATTTCATGTTAAAAGAAATAAGAAGCAACCCAAAAACCAATTCTGGCCACACACTGCCAAACATTTGTTCAAAATATTATTGTTAAAAAATATGGAATACTTATTAAATGCAAAGTGAATGAACTACCCAAATACAAAATCATTCCAATTATTAAAACCGAGAAAACTTCCCTACTATATAATTCTTCCAGTTTAATATTACAAATTTAGTCCTCAAACTGACTGTATGCTAAACAGTCCCACGATACCCAAGAATTTCAATCATTCCAGATACTCTGATTTCTAGAACATAAAACTAAAAGAGAAGACAAGACATTCATGTTTTACATTGAAAATGGTACTCTTAGTATAAACATTCAAATATTTTAAATGCAACTTTTGACATAACTAATCAATATTGGATAAGAGTAATCTGCAATTCCTCTGTATAAAAATATTAATTCAAGTCAACGTGTTATTCAAATAGTCTTGTCAATAAATGACAAAAGTTACACATAAATTTATACATAATCCTATAAAACATTTATAAAAAATTATTATGCTCGATTAAACTTCAGAAAAGACTTAAAGCTAAAAATTGAGCGTTTAAATATTTTGCATTGATTACTATTTCATAAAGAAACCTCTTTATATCAGACCTTATTTACTAATATCAATAAGAAATGGAACACTTACCTCTTTTAAAGTAACTTTAGCTGTATATCTAATATCACTTCCTTCTCTCTTGAATATTGGATGTGGCTTATCTCTGATAATGAAAGATATATCTGCAGGTATGCTGTTGGGATTCTGGTCACCTTCTTTCTGAAATGTAATTTTTGTTCCAGCTTTCCACCCAGCCTTTACATTTATATTTAAAACCTTTTCTTCCCTCTTCGTTGATCGTCCATCAGGATTCAAAACTTTTCGGCTGATCTTCATCTTTTTTGTACATCCTTTAGCAATATCTTCTAAGGTCACATACAAGTCGTGTTCAAGAGGTGGGTCCTGTCCTTTTGGCTTAGACCTGCTGATATTGGGTGAACCAGCTGTGAAGCTTTGGGATCGAAATGGATTTCCACCAATTCTACCTCCAAAATGACTGAATGGATCATTATCAATGTCCATGTCGTCATCTCC
Source organism: Trichonephila inaurata madagascariensis (assembly GCA_019973955.1). Taxonomy (NCBI): domain Eukaryota; kingdom Metazoa; phylum Arthropoda; class Arachnida; order Araneae; family Nephilidae; genus Trichonephila; species Trichonephila inaurata. Next base: position 192,404 of record BMAV01006101.1, read on the forward strand.
ATAGAACATAGTGGTGGTTCCTCCATGGCCCATTCCCCCCATGTTAAAGAAGGACTCAAAAGGATTATCAGTACCAAAGAACTGTGCAAACGTAGCCCTGGGATCACCATGGAATGTGTAGGTGAAGTTCGGTCCAGCACCACCTGTGCCTCCTCCACCACCAACGCCACCTTTAAGACCCTCTTCACCATACATATCATAGATCTCTTTCTTCTTTTTGTCACTTAGCACTTCATATGCTTCTGCAACTTCTTTGAACTTTTCTTCAGCTTCAGCAGTTTTGTTTTTGTCTGGATGGTATTTTAAGGCAAGTTTCCTGTATGCCTTTTTGATCTCGTCTTCCGAGGCATTCTTATTAATGCCGAGTATTTTATAGTAGTCTTTACCCATCCTAGAAATAAAACGGAAAACACGTTGTTTACATCACAATAACATAATATATACTTAATCAAAAGTTAACTATAGCGATAATGAATAATCTTATTTAAATGCTACAGCTAAATTCTTGAGCAATAAAGAAACTTAATGTATCCTTTTCACATGCATCTTAAAAACAAAAAGTTTAACCAATCATTAATTAATTACCGGATGTATAATCAGTAAAAAGAATCCCAGACCGTCTTCAATAAATATGCATCACGTTCTTTGCACTCACAGTTGTTTATTACCATATACTGCTACGCACACATTATCTTAATCGCTAGCCCACGCAATTGAAAATAAAAAAAAAATTAAAATCAATATTCATGGAAAATAAATACATATTTTACTTACCTCACTCAAAACTTCGAAATATTAAATAAAGAAACAAATCGCTGAGAGGAGCACACGTTTCACAAGAATATATAACGATAATCTCACCAAACTGTAAAAACGCTATCCAACGCCTCTTTATACTGTTTAAGGTCAATCGACACTTTACTTGAATGTTCACGAATGTTCTACTGACGTCAATGGCACACCTTTACTACTACACTGCCCTCTAGATTAACTTTATATTACGGCTAATGACGTTTAAAATATAGGACATCAGGGGTAACTTAAATATGAAAAATTCTATAGTTTTCCTCAAAAAATAGATTTTTTTCTGTTATGTTTTCCTTTATGTTTTTAATTAAATTATGTGACGTCATTATTATTTCTGTTTTTTATACTTATAATTAACTACAGTTTTTATCTTTGAAAATTTTACTTAAAACTTAATAACTCACTATGAAATTTTAATTTCGATCAAAATTTTGCTTTTACCTTTTTATGAAGCTTTGAAAGAATATGCAACTTAATCGTCATCGATTCTGATCCGATTTTATTTTGAATTAACCGTTACGCGCTAAAGTACGCAAAAACTCAACTCTTTCCAAATTTTAGCCTTTTTTTCTCTTGTTAATTCTGAGAAAATTTATTAAACAGAAAGAAATTAGTAATAATAGATTTTTTTTATTTGCGTGTTATCGTCTTCAGCATTGTTTGGAAGTGGCAACTCCCCTATTTTTTCCAAGATCTAAAAAATAAACATTTTTAGAATTCTTTTGTTTAAACAGTTAAAAGGTAGTCGAAAGGGGGGAGGATAATTATTTCAACATCCCTTTCTTTGGTAACAGCCAAATTTTAGCATTAGTTAAGTGAAAATGGCAAGAGATGATGTAAATAAAATTAATACTGTGAGCATGGTTTTTTTTTTTTTTTTGGGAAGCTTTGACTGCTGTGTGTTTGATTGTTTTGGATATATGATACATGGAAACTGAAATATCATCATTAGAGTGTTGCATAGTTTGATTAATCCACCAGAAGACGAAAAATTACAATTAAAGATAGGAAAATGAAACTTTCGCAAAGCTAAGCCTATTGTATTCTTGCACCCGCTTGTATTGGGGTACAGCTCTGACCATAACTACCTTTTTATAAATTTAATTACAGATGACGTTGATGACGTAACAGAACACAGACTTCTATTATAGGGGTTACATTCTAAAAAACACGCAGACAAAAGCATTGAGGTTTAATCTGTGTTGGTCTATAGGGGTGTTGAACGTCCCCCCTCCCAATCTGTACACCATTGCAAAAAACACATTCCCAGTTACAATGCAAAATGAAAAATTCGGGTACTGAGAACATTTTTTTGAAAACTTTTTGGCTTCAAAAGTTATCAGTAGAAAAATGAAGAACAATTTCACAATCAGTAAGAATGATTTATCAGGAATGTTGGGAATGGCTGATATAATGTAAAAAACAAAATCAACGTCATATCATAATGCTGCAGTTGCATGTTCCAGAAATGACAATGTTTTAGTTAATTTACCAGAGCAAATTTTAGAGTGTTGAATTAAAAGCAGCTCTCTCCATCCATCGACGGTTTAGATTCTGCTCTAAAATCAGTTCTGAATAAGCGTAGTTTGGCTACAAAGCTTTCAAATGCAATAAACTGCACTGCTTGAAAATTGCTAAAGAATAGTTACATTTTTCGGAATAATTAAGAATACCCAATGATTGAAGAAATGAAACTAAGTATATATTTAGTAAGAACGATGGACATTTATTATAGGGCAAAATGGTACAGATATCGCCCCATCGAGGGATTAAAAACTTTAAAAAATTCGGCTCCTTGGATGATTTCCAAGCAGCCACAGAAATTGATCTTCAGGTCAGAATGATGCAGACATGAGTACCTTAGTAAAATGTGTGTTTATCACGGACACTAATGCACATCTTGCACCTGTTCTAAATGCTCTTCACTAAACTATCGAGAAGTTCTTGGGGGATATTGTCCAACTCCTCTCTCAAGGTGGTTTTGAGTTCTTGTATTATATGTGGAGAGATGGTTCTTTGTGCAACATGTCTGCCAAAAGCATCCCGGACATATTAAATAGCATTTAGATCGGGAGAGTAAACAGGTCATTGCACACGAAGAATATTTTTACTTTGCAGTGTGTCCAATATCTCAACTCTTCTGTGTGACCACGCATTATCGTCCATAAAAGGAAAGTCTGGACCTACAGCACTCCCTAAAGATACGAACATGATCCAGAAGCATCTCCCTGCAATATTGTTGTGATGTAACGTTTCCTCGCTCAAAGATGGGAAGTGGTGTTCTGTCACTGTGCATGTTGCCTTCCCACACCATTATGCCTGGGACGTACAGATCACGTTCACAAACAAACTTTTGTGCATAACGTATTTCACGCTCTCTCCACAGTAATTGGTGGTCAGACTGATTTGTCACACTGAAACGAGATTTGCCGAAGAGCATCACTCTAGACCAATTTTGGTGATCCCAACGAACATATTCCTTACACCAGTGTAATTTCTCTCGACGATGGCGTGGATGAAGTGGGATGTAACAAACATGCTTCCGTGTACATTAACCAGCTTGCGTGAGGTGGTTCTTGCTGAAACATGCGTATCGGTAGCGGTTGCAAGGTATGAAGCTATCTCGCCAGGAGTGACATTTCTGTTTGCCCTGAGGGCTACGTAGTAGTCTTCTAAAGGTGTAGTGTTCCTACCACGTCCACCGGCATACTTTTGCATTCATTTCCATCTTCAGCGGCCTTCTTTAATAGCGGGATGACACTCTTTGATACACCCATTGCAGAAGCTACAGTGGTGACACTTTGAGCTGCTTCCAGTCGTCCAACTGCTCATCGACGATCGCAGTTACACAATTGACGTCTTGCTGATATTTTACTTTTAATTATTGAAAGAATCAAATAGAATTTCAAAGAAGAATTTTTTATAATACCCCGCACGATTTTCATCAAACATTGAACAACATGAATTTTCGCATGAATCGTGAGCTTGTGTCCACTTTCTTTTACAGAGATAACAAGTCCTGGTCTACTACGCCTCAGAACTTGAATTTACTTTTATTGGTCAGTTGTCTGAGATGCAATTTTGCACAACTCACTTGTTCCTTAGTAATTGTCAAGCAGTGTAGTTTAAGAAGACTGACCTACAACCACATGCAAACTAAATCACTGGTCATCACAAACGACAGAGATTCGAGAAGCTGCGCAGGGACGTCTTAAGGCGTGGGGCCTCACCTCGATCTCGACTCAGCTTTAATAAAATCATAATTCAAATCATTTAAATGGTCAAACGTTATTTCCGGTTATATTTTCCGAAAAACTGGGAATTTCGGACGATAGGTTATTTTTCGTACGAGTATTTGACAACACATGCTATGCACTGTTTACTTTTAAGGGTCATAGGCAAAGCCTCCATTTGTGTATGGTCCCAGGGTCTCAAGAAGTCTTAAGCCCTTGTTCAGTCCGTAATTGTATCTATTTTTTGTCGCGAATGCCATCCGCCAACTGAGCACCTCCGTCAATGTTTTGATGTAACCCTCCGCGTCAGTTGTAGTAGCTTCCATCTTGGAACAGCGTGCGAATAGCACCATCTCGAAATAAATCAATTTACAGTCCAAAGGTCGCATCGGCCGCGGTAGCCGAGTGGTATAGGTATCGGATCGTGGCTGGCTTTGTCACGAGTTCGAGCCCAGTACCACTAAAGATCCGCCGTGTAGGGCAGCGATGCACGCTAAATCTGTCGAGAGCTGAAACGTCCTCCCGTTGGTGTGGTGTGGTAGTTAGGAGAGGGGGTGCCAGCTCAGGTGTCGTCCACGTCACTTGACCATGGTTCAAAATTATGTGGTCCATCACCAAAAGCCCTCGTGTAGCTGAACAGTGCGACGATAATCTTCACTCACTCACCCAGTCGCATCGTTTTAGTTAAAACACGAACCAGCATTTGACAACGAACATTTGTAAAACAACATTATATTTTTGGAGCGTCTAACCGGAGAAAAAAATTGGATAAACTTAATAATTCGAAGCGTGCAATCAAAGGCACCATAACTAAGATAGAAACTTTCGTAGAAGAATCAAGGAATTATATACTCCTACAAAACTTGATATTAAACTGAAACGTGTCCAAGAAAGGAACAGAAAGATTTGATGAATTAAAGGATCAGTATACTATGATATCAAGGATATTAGTGAATCGGAACTAGAAGTCACAGAAGCTGACATACAAATTATGGAGGAGAGACTGGAGGAGCTGGAGGTAAGAATTAGAGATATTCTCAATTCTTTAATTGCTAAATCTTCTGTTAGTTCTGTTCATAATCATGAAAATGCAATATCTCAAGCTAATTCTAAACTGAAATTAGAAATAAAACTGCCGGAAATACCTTTACCGGTATTTAGAGGTAGATACGACGAATGGCCTAGCTTTAAATCACAATTTGATAACGTTATAACTAATAACAATGACTTGAACGAGTCACAAAAACTTTATTATTTGGAAGCGTCATTACAAGGTGATGCCAAACTACTTGAAGCAGTTGATGATTCCTTTAAGCCGTTCATCACAGCATTAAAAACTAGATTTGAAAATAAACGTCTCCTTACTGAGACTCATATTAATGCTATATTAGAAATAGAAAAGTTAACAAGCGAATCAGCTCGAGATATTAGATCCATGACAGATATTCTAAACAAGAATATCAGAGCTTTAAAACTCTTAGGTTTTGAACGTAATAATTTATCAGATCTTTTATTGCTTAATATCATTCTGAAAAAAATGGATCGAGAAACTCGTAAGCAATTCGTACAATCTATTTGATTCACATCAAATTCCTGAATTAGATACATTTATAATGTTTTTAGAAAAAAGAAGCCAAACTATTGATAGTATTAATCGTTCTGCTCCTATTATTCATAAACAAAAACAAGTAACCTTCAATAAAAGCAAAATCTTTCTTAATTCGAATGATTCCTCAAATTCTTGTGCAATCTGTAAACTGCCTCATTTGATTTATAAATGCAGCGCTTATCAAAATATGAAAGTATCGGATTGATTTAATCAAATAAAACGCCTTAATTTGTGCATCAATTGTTTAAAGGAACATCATAAAATTAAGGAATGCAAATCGAAAAACTCTTGCTCCGTTTGTAAAAAACGTCATCATACATCGTTACATATATTTGAAGCGATTCCTTCACCCTTGCCCACAACATTAGCTAACGAACTAGAACCCCCACCGGATATGCAAGGGTCAACACCCCCAGAACACTCTTACACGTTTTCGAACTCTGTGATTGAAAAGAAAAGCATTTTACTCCCGATCGCAATGGTTTACCTCAGGGGGGCAGATGGTCCGCTTTTCCCCTGTAAAGCGATTTCATCTCTCCATTCGACAAGAGTTGGCTAATAAACTCCAGCTGAAAAAATAAAAAATAAACGCGTCTATTTCGGGATTAGGGGAAATTACTCTTATAGTTAAACGAAAAGTAAATATAGTGATTCAAAATAAAAATGAAGACTTTTCAACAGCATTAGAACTATTTATCGTCCCGTTTATTACTACGACATTTGTCCATCGCATGGATGCAACTAAAGTAAACATTCCTTCGAACATTGATCACGCGGATAAAGATTTTGGTATACCAGGAGAAATAGATATGCTTATTAGCTCTTTTTTGAATTATTAAGACCTAATAAATTTCGATCGCCATGCGGAAAATGGCTGTTTCAAGAGACTGTTTTCGGATACATTGTTGTAGGGAGCTCTGATAAATTTGAGGAAAAATCATATTGTGGCTTAGCTATTAATGCGGAAATAAATTCAGATAATCTTAATCAACATTTGCAAGCATTTTGGGAAAAATTGAAAGGGTAGATGAATCCTTAATAGAACATAGTGTATAGAAGAAGAGAAAAAAAAATTTGTGTGAAACCCAATATCAAAACACTCATTATCGCACTGAAGAAGGACGATATGTTGTACAATAACCCTTTAAAAAAGATCCATACTGTTTAGGTAATTCAAGGGGCTGAAATTCGTTTGAATCAACTTTGGAAAAAACTCTCGAAACATTATGAATTACACAAACCCTTTATAAATCGTTCTTACAGGAATATATTGATTTAAACCACATGCAACTAGTAGCTTAGAGTAGTTTCAAGTAGTAGTTTTCGAAAACAACACCAGGTCTTTCTTTGAATGACATTTTATATAAAGGCGAGATTTTGCAGCAAGATTTATTTTCAATTCTTTTGAGATTTAGGCAGCACACATTTGTCTTTACAACGGATATTTCAAAAATGTTTAGACAAATTTTAATTAATCCCGTTCATCGAAATTTGCAGATGATTTTATGGAAAGACAGTCCTGTACAAA
>BMAV01006101.1:216494-249770 GCA_019973955.1 Trichonephila inaurata madagascariensis
TTAATTCAAGAAATACTTCTATCAATCTCAAATCCTCCCAAAATATAACCAAAAATTAAAACAAATTTGACTTGAAAAGTATGTTCATAAGTGATTGGGCCCGTTTGTATCACATGTGATACAAACAAATTTAGCAAGTCATTATGCTTTAACATTTCAGTAAAAAAAATTTTTTTTTGCTGTTAAATAGTAAAAAGTACATATAGAAAGAAAAAACTTATTTTAAAAATAGTTTAATATTTGTATATAAATAAGAAAAAAATATTTACTTAGACCACATGCAAACATCTTGTTTTGATTCTGAGACGCTACTAGAAATCGCTATCATAGGCACATACTGCCATTTGTTGACTAAACGAGGAAATTATATGAGACATTTCACTTTGTATCTCATGTGATACAACCGGTTCTAAATTTGTTTTTGCAATTCAGTCTTCACAAAAAATTATGATACTTTTGTATAATATGTGATACAAGGGGACCGAGGAGGATAAATATTCATTTAAATTCAATGTAATAAATTAATTTTTATTAAATTCTGAAATGCTTTTGTGCATATTATTTGTAATAGATTGGCACCACGATTCATCATATGTGAACCACTTTTATATATTTCTCTCTTCCTCTTTCTTTTCAAAGGAATATAATCTTAAAACTAGCTGCATGGCCCGGCGTTGCACGGAATTTCCCTACTTTTATAAATTTTCCATTCCCTTCACAAAATCAGCACTTCCAAAATTCTTTCTAAAAATTACTTTGTTTTCCCCCTTCCGCTTAGCCCGGCGTTGCTCGGGCTTTTACCGAGGGTATAACTTAAAATTCCTTGTTTCGAAATTTTTTCGCTTCTTTTCTTTGTCACACAGGTTTATTTTTTCCCGGCGTTGCACGAACATTTTTGAATGCATAACATATTGTCATGGAAATTCCCCTTTCACTATCAGCCCTTCCTGGTGTGTGTGTGTGATTTCTGTATTAACGTCATTACAAAATTCTCCTGGTCATTTCCCACAATTAATTATTACTGCCCTTTTAAAATTTTGGCTACCGCTGAAGACCCGCTGTTAAGAGGAGCGATGCACGTTGAATCTGTCAAGAGCTTAAACGGGTTTTTTTCATTGGGGGTAACTGAGTGATCTAGTCTAGGATGGCACATCTTTGACACAACTTTTTCACGCGAGACCTTTAACAGAATCTCTAAATGAGGGAAACTTTAACATTAAATGAGAGATTTTCGAGGACCCCAGGTAAAGGGATTATACTAATAATCCTCTCGGGTAAAACAATCTTTTTAACTGGTATTTCAGTTGAAAACCGTTTTCTGTGGAGAAGACGGGGTTTATGTGAAATAATTCTATTTAAGTGTTAGTAGTAGACTAGGCGGGTTGATAGTTGAAAGTGGATATAGGAGCCTGAATAAGATAACGACAGGAGGTGGAATAGTTTAGTCAAGATTTGGAAGATATACCCAAAGATTATCCAAGCAGTCGAGACCCCAAGGCTCAAGTAATAAAATAAGCGTCCTTATTTCTATGGTATTTAAATAAATTAAACGTAATTGCTCCTCCGGTTTAGTGTTGTAAGTGAATTCTCCCCTTATGTTATTACGTGAAACAAGTGTTATTATTACAGTGGCTGCTCTTTACTCGGCCCCCCCCCCCGCGGCCACCGGGATGCGACAACATTTAAGAACCGTTGTTGTACACCATTTTTAAGAAATTCTCTCAGTATAATTTATTGTTCATTTTTTTTGATCAAATGAGATTTCTTAATGAGTTATCTAAAGATATTGCTTGAATTTTTATGGGAATTGGTTTAAATACTTTGGTTCTACATGCATTGGAAATTGTAACTGAGAAAAACAAAACAGGTGGGGGGACTGAATATTGCTAATGTAAACAACTTTACTTAACAATGGTATTATTTTTCCACAATATGCGACTATTTTTTTTTTTAGTTTTCTATAGTAATAGAATTAAGATATCATTAAAAATTATTTTGAAGAAAGTTATTTTTCGCTCATTTATGTGTCTTTGTTTCTTTGTATTATATCATTCATTTATTGAAGTATTCATTTTGATTTTCAATCATAGATGGCGCCATGAACTAACTTCTAAAGTATGATTTTTTTCCTTTCTTTTTTTGAAGGCTTCATATTTTAAATTTACTCCGCTTCTCCGTGCGCGCGATTATCAGATAGAATATTTTTTTTTCATTTTTTTAAAAATTGTATTGTATTCTAAACAACACAAATTTCTCTCACAGGCTGCACAAACTCAATTGGAAAACCATAATTATTTTAGCAGGAGCATTTTCTATTTATTTGAAATAAGTAGTTAAATAAAGTTAATAAGATTGTCTTTGAAAAATAATTTTTACACTTCTAGCAATTGTATAAGATTAAAAAACTGTTTCAAAATGTTATATTATTACAGGAATTGCCTAGATCTTTCTTCATATGCACGTAAAGTCATGCTTGTTTATTTATTGAAATGTTTCGAACTGTTTGTTGCAGTGAATGGTTTCTGAGCCTCTGTAAGACCGATTCAAAGATCAAATAAGCACTCCGACTGAAAGATCTACACCACGACATCTGGTAGGATACTCACCGGCACCACACATTTCCCGGAGGCGGGAGAGTTGAGACAGATATTTACCGAATATCTTTTTTTAAACATTTTTTTATCAATAAAATTTTTAGACAAACTGGAAAACAAGTTAAAAAGCATTGTTTTCGTTTTAATAGTTTGATTTATCATTCATTGATATTTTACATTTTTTTTCTTAAGCTACATTTGAACAAAAAATGTAAATAAATAAATAGAAAAAAAATTATAAAGCTAGAGGGAAAGTTCGAGATCGTTTCAGATAAGAATTATTACCCCATCAGATTTCTCCAGTTTTTCCGGGTAGTGTAAGGATAATAATGTTTTGAACAGATAATTTGCCAATATATAGTTTTTCCTCAAACATATGTAGAATTTATCCTAAATATTTTTAAAAATGTAAACAATATTTTTCAACATATATTATTTGGATCCTATGTACCTCCATCCATTATTCTTCTAAAAATTTTCGAGTACAAATTTCTTATACTTTAAAATAATTACATTATTAGGTTTTTACAGGGATCTTAAAATCTAATTTAAATGTAGGGTGTTGTCTCTTTAACCAATTGTCTTTTTTTTTGTATTTTATTGAGAATTTGCACATTTTAATTTTAACTCTATTTATTTTGAAGTTCTTTTACTCCACCCTCCACCCCGCCCCCGCAGGTGTAAAAGTTTCTAACGTATGACTTAGAACAGGGATATCCAACTCAAATGACTCTGCTGGTCTCTTCGGAAAAACATTATAATCTCGCGGGCCGCACATAAAAATGTGTACCTTTATATCAGATTTGGAAACCAAAAACATTTATTGGAGTGAAAATTTAAACCAGAATGAAATATTATTGTTTTCATTATTTTTCATCTATGCAGACATAGATAATATAATAATGTTTATATAATATAATAATAAAATGATCAAATAATGTTTAAAATATTACAGTTGCCATTTTCTTGAAAATTGCGGTGTTCCTTTTGAATGGATTTTCCGTTACTCATTGTTGAAATTTGATTGTGCTGTCATTCGCAAGCGATTAAGTGTGTGTACACATTGTCCTTTATCTTAACCATCCTGAATATTTTTTTTAAACTTTAAAAAACATCTCTGACTGTCTCTTGCTTTTTGGGCAAACAGAAAAGGAGGAGGAGAAACGAAAGTCGCACACACAGAGAATCGTGTACCATCCATAGTAAAGGATATGCATAATGCAATTCGGAATTTACTAAAAAAGTAATTTATTAGAGTAAAATCAATTGTAACTGTTTGATAAATATAAATGCTAAATTTAATTTAAAGGACCTTTCTATTAGCAAAAAAGTATTTATTTTAAAACAAGAACAGGTAACAGGCAAATACACATTGTAGATTTATATATATAAATTTCCGCTCAAATAAAATTCAAAATGAAAAAAACGTTAAAAATCTGATATTTAAAAATTTTTTAAAAAGAGTCGGTGGGCCGCAACTTACGTACAGGCGGGCTACATGCAGCCCGCGGGCCGTGTGTTGGACACCCCTGGCTTAGAAGAATTAGTTTTAATTTAAAGCTTATAGATCGAACTCTGCATATTATCGTTTCGTAACTTTGTGCAATTTTATCCCAAAAATTAAATTGTTTTTCTTTTTATTGTACAAGAAATAGAAGGTATACCCGTTCTTCGCAAGGGTAAATTGAATTGAAAAATTAAACAATACAGATTGAAGGAGATAAAGAAGTTTTTAATGAGTTAATATTACGTGAATTGCAAATTAAGCGGGGAAAAAAAAGTTTTAAATTTTAAGTCTGTAGATCTAATAGCTGATAAAAGGGATTTTTATTTATTTATAACTCCCCGTAACTCTCTTGTCGGTCGATTTTTAAAAACACCTTCCTAAGCGCAACCCCGGCTCAGCAAAAGTAACACATTGTTACAAGTTTTGTGTAATGAATGCTTAAAATAGTGTAAATAACTTATGCCTGAAAGTGTAATACGGTAATATTGCTTTCTGCTGTATTTACTTTATGTCAAAATCTTGCCACCACTTCTTCCTTCGAAATCTAGTTTTATTCTAAAATAAAAAAAGAATAGTGATTACACTGATCGAAGGAATAAATTAAAAGTGAGTGCGCGCACTGAGGCATGGCGTAGACAAAACAAAAAGGGAAAGTTTTGCTTCACACAAAAAGGATAGAAAAATGCTGTCACGGGCTTTTTTGCAGATGACAGAATTTTTTCCTCCTTTCTTGACAATTATCGTTATATTTTGGGCATTTCACACAATATCTTTATAAATTATAGCCTATGTGTTATTGTGATGTATAAGCTATAATATTATAAAGTTTCATTAAAATCCCTTCAGTTGTTTTTCCGTGAAAGAATAACAAACATCCATATGTACAAACTTTCGCGTTTATATTAGTAAGGACATATTTTTGCTCTGACAACAGCTAGATATTCCCTCTCCCTTCTGAAATTACTAACCACTAGAATGAAATCTAGTCTTTTTTTTTAAATTAAGCAAAACGGATTCATTTAAAGAAACTTGAACACATTACGCGCTTTGCAATGTTTTATTTATTAAAGCATTGTTATTTTTAATTCATCCTCATGCATTACGAAAGTGCAACGCTAATTCATAAAAGTCTAAATAAACAAAATACAAACAGAACAATGTTATAAACGGTAACGGTTATACATTTACGTGGAACCTTAGAGAAAACTCTATTATCCACTCATCATAATAAATTGAACAGAGAAGAATTTGTTGAAGTTACATAGAAAAGTAGAAAGCAGTCCACATTAAATGCAGCGCAACAGCGCTGATGGAGGGGTGGGCGGGAAACCACTCTCCCAGTTGATTTAGTTTCTGTTTCGCTTTCATAGGAAAACGAAGAGAAAATGACGTCACATCTTCATGACAGCAAAGCCCATCTTTCAACCGTCTGCCGCATCTCGACGGAACGAGGAGAGAGGGGATATATTTCTTTAATAACAAGGATTAAGAGAACAATATTTTTAAGTCCGTTACACGATACCTCTAAGATAACTGCGTGCAGTTATTGAAAGGAAGTTTTAAATAACCACTTGGAAGAAAGTAAGAAAAGGCAGAGGAGTTTGAAATAAGATCATGAGGTGTGAAGTTGCCACACTAAACGCGATCAAAAACTTGCATGGCGTGGCGGGGGGGGGGGGCGAATAATTAGAGTGGGTGAAGTCTTGCAAAAGAAAACAACTAGTGTAACAATAAAGCTCATAATTTTTTAATTCGTATCAAGACATTCTCAACCTTTTCAGAGCTGGGAAGTGTTGATACGAGTGATTAAGAACTGTTCTAAGTCTCTTAGAAGAGCTAGGAATAGAATTGTCGTAAGCCGGGATTTCCCTGATAGATTCATTTGAAATCTATGGTAACCGGTTGAAGAAATTTTCTGATTGTTTTTTGATGAAACCAAAAAGAGGCGGAACATTAAAATCTTTATGCAAGACTTCGTTCCTGACAAAGAGAGAGAGAGAGAGAGAACAATGTTATAACTACTATTAAATAATTGCTCGAACGCATACAAAATGATTTAAAGAAAATAAGGGAAAGATTGCTCTGGATTCCACAAATTCTGGAAATGAGATGCTGTCCATATTTCTTTTTTTTAATTTTACCTCTCGCTTCCTACTTCTACCCCTCGCCAACGGATTTTGATATATTTAACGCGCATCACGGATTTTAACCCACGACTCGACGGGCCACAAGTTCACGACCATGACCACTCGATCTCTGTTTGAGTCATTAATAATTGTAAAAAATAATGTGAGTGTAATTCCAGTAACAATTTGGAATGTGTATAATTTGAATTTCACTCATTATTACATCATTTAATTTATAAAATTCTGAATTTTACTTATGAAAAGTAAAATTGGAAGCCATGGTTAGAGATCTTAATTATATATTATACACCCCTTTATTTATCACCAATTTCGGAATTATTGTCGTTATATTGCGTAGAAACCGAATATAGAAAGTGCCACAATTTAGGGTCCTTTTTTTTCTTTATCACCAAAGGTGTAGACTAAATTAGGATTTTGGCGTAAGGCTGTCAAAATTTTAAAATGTCTGTTGTACTGGTCTTATATAAAAAGCAATAACAGTGTAAAACTATAATTTAAATTAAAAAAAATTATATTTCTAATGCAAGTATGGATTGAAATAACATAAGAAATGTGTATAAAAATTTAGTATAATGAAATTTCTGAATTCCGTTTAGAACAACAAAATAAAAAAATGAATAAGTAAAGAGAAAAGGAATACAATTTATATCTTTATATATATAATTCTTCTGTGCGCGTGTATGTGACTGGAACTCCTCCTAAACGGCTGGACCGACTTCGATGACATTTTTTATGTGGATTCGAGAATGGTTTAGATTCACGATTTGGTCCGATATAGCAATTAGTTAAAAAATATTAATAAAAAAACCATAAAACGCATAATTGTTTTACCCCTGGGTGTTGTTTATTCCGTTAATGCGCGGCAAGCAAAAAAAGAAATAAGAGGGGAAAATTTTGTTTTTCGCACGGCGTATGTTGCTTGTCCGAGGGTTGGAAAACCATCGCATTTGTTTGTTTATACCCTTCAAGGACTAACCAAAATTATTATGCATTAATCGGCATTACGATAAATTTATTTTTTGTGCATTAATAAAATATACCTGTTATGAAAATATCCCGAGTTTTATTTTTTTTATCACATTTAATTAAAACAAGTTTAAGAGAGAGTTTCTCTATTCAGAATAGCTTCTACAATATTTAACTTAGTTCATAGTTACTCTTACTCACACGCAATCGATAGGTCGAATTGTGGTGACTGTGTAAGTGATGACGTCAGGTATTGTAATAAATCTTGGAAAAAATTTTTCATCAAAATGGTATGAAGTATATTAATTTTCATCAACTTATTCAAAAAAGTTTGAAATTTTTGGACGTGTGTACAGGACAACGTCTGTCGAGCCGCTAGTAGTCATATAAATCTTTGAAATACAAACATTCTCAATGGAAAAAGTTGTGTTTAAATTTCTATGAGAATAATTAATTCATGTTTTCCAAGTCATACATATAGTTAGGAGAGGGGATGAGGAGCCAGAACAGGTGTCGTCGCCGTCATTCGATCGAGATTCAAAATGGCGAGGTCCATCGCCTTCAGAGCGCGACGCCATTTTTCTCTCACTCACTCACAACTATCATGCGCATATTTTTTGCAATTCTATATAAATGACATTTTTAGCCAAATAGTTTTCTTGTAACATCTATTGCTACGAAATAATGTCATGCTGGTGGGAAAAAACCGTATATCTTAAAATTTTAGAGATAATGCGTCATTACGCTGAATAGATTTTATACAATGAAAAGCTTAAAAAAAACTTTATTCCATTTAAGTATTTTTTGTCATTATAAAGGCTTGGTAGTACCAAAAAGTTAAAGAGGTTAATTTAAACTACGATCACATTGAAACTTAGCTTTAAAAAAGATATATATATATTCCTTCAATTTCTTTTCCTTCTGTATTTCCTCTTCTTTCTTGTAAAAGCAGATAATTACTTTTATTTTCAAAATAAAGATGCCTGTAACAACGTTTTTGCTACAAACAGAAAAACTTCAACATTTATATAGTATTCTTAACATAAATCAAATGAAACAAACTTTAATCCCAACAAAGCTGATTAAGAATCCCCTGAATGCGCTTTACGAAAACAGTTGCTTGGTTTGATTTACACTTCTTTGTACAGAATCTTTCTCTCTCTTCTCTTTGGTTTGAATATAATACTCAAGAAAAAAACTTCAGGAACAATTCATTCATTTACTGCAGTAAATCTTTAATAGTTAAAGTTACTTCTAGAAGATTTCATTCGGACAGATTTGCATTAAACATACAATTTTTTACTTAAAAAAGTAAATCTTCAAATTACACGCTAGTAAATGAATTAGAGACAGTAGTAATTATTCTTTATGAATGAAACTGGCTTCAAGACCGTATGCAGGATTAGATAAGCTCTGTTTAACATGTTTAATATAGACTTAAGAGAGTTGAGATATATTTTAGCTCTGCCAACTTTCCTTGATTTGGACATAAGAACCAGTTAGCTTCTGTTTTTAAAAATAAGATGACAGTTTTATTTACACTCAAGGAAAGCAAAATTTAAATCTTATTTTTAAATAGACGCGCTTTCACTCTTCCTCTCAGTATTTCGATCTGCATCTATTGATGATAAAAGAAATTATGCATTTTGAATGATTTTCCCAAATTTAGAACACACTCCCTTTTGTGAACTTTTTGAAATTATAAAGGGAAGAGTTAAGAACAAATAATCAGATCTGCTACTTCTTTTATTCACACTCCGAAGCTAAATTTTATTTTTAACCAGTGCAAGTGAGTGAATATTTACTTCACACTGTTTAGCTACATGAGGGCTTTTAGCGACGGATCACGTAATTTTGAACCATGGTCAAGTGACGTGGACGACATCTGGGCTAGCACTCCCCTCTCCTTACTTCCACACCACACCAACGAGAGGACTTTAGAGCTCACGACAGATTTAACGTGCATTGCTCTCCTACACACAGCGGGTTTTTATTGGTACAGGGCTCGAACTCGTGATAAGGCCAGCCACGATCCGATACCTTGACCACTCGGCTACCGTGGCCTTTAATCAGTGCAAATTAAAGCACATTGGACCGAATCACGATTCAGGAGTTACACGCAGTTCTTATGAAATTCTAAAGAATTCGATCATTTTGCAAAATTTAGCTCAAATCCAGGAAAAAAAACTGTTCCGTTGATTGGTTGCTTCACACTTCAAAATTACATAAGAGGCACGTGTAAGTGACAAGGATGACACAATTGAGACCATACCTCCCTCTCCACATCATGCAAACTGTGCATGGTGAGAACTTAAGCCTAGATAAATTTAACGTGAATCAGTTTTTAAGGCTGTTTTCGGCTAAAATATAGGACCTGAATTCGGAATATTTTTTCAGATATAAAAGTACTCACAAACATTAATATTATATTCTGGCTTCAGTATCCTGTAGAGAAACGCTTATTTTATATATCATGCTACTCATTTTTATTCAAGTTGATGCATTTTTTTCTATTATAAAATGTGTTTTGCATTTTTTCTCCTATATCGCAATGCTAAATGAGCTATCCCTTTACATGTTAAAAAGAAAAACTAATTATTTATGAAATATTTTGAAATTTTAAAAACACTACATTATAGACAAATGCATGAGTTACAATGTCACAAATTTTTATAAAAATTGAAGTATTTTCTCTGTCCGAAAATGTGCTCCGCGTTATGTTCACGCTCTTGTGTATACAGCGAAAACAACCTTAACGTGAACTTGGTATCAGAAGGCGACTTAGACTGCTGGATTAATTAGAAGCAACATTTCATTCATTAAAATAAATTAATTCACAGGTAGTCAAAACAAATTATTACTCATTAGACCCATGCAACTCTAATATACTTCTAAAAAGTTCAATTACCCAAGTACAAATAAAGAAATTTGCTCGATTGATTGTTTATCAACCTCACACCATGAAGCTACACGATGGATATTGGCGACAGACCTCCAAATTTTGAACAATGGTCAAGTTAGGGGAGGGTGCCATCGTCCTCGTCACTTGATCATGATTCAAAATGACAAGGTATGTCACCAAAAGCCCTCGAGTAGTGCGACGTTAACATTCACTCACAATTTATGAAATCGACTATGCGATTCATTCGATTTCATTGTTATTTTTAGAATATGTGAAGCTAAGAAAATTTACTTCTCTATATTTTGTTTTAAAAAACAATAATATTTTAAGTGGGGATCAAAATAAATTAGTAAATAATATACTCTTAAATAAAATATTTCGAGTTCATGTTTTCTTTGAAACAATACAAAGGATTCTACACAAAATTTTAGCAAAATTAAATTTTACTTTCGATTACTGTTTTGTGCTGCACTAATTAGATTAATTTGAGCAAGGTAAACGAGATGATTTGTTTGAGTGTTTTTCGAAACGAGATCGACTCAGAAATGAGCATTCATGCACTCAGCATGGATTCAGATCATTCAGAGCACTTTTCAACACTATATTTACACTTTTTTTGTAACCAAGATCTATAATTTAAAAAGGGAAAAAAAGTAAACCAATTGATTGAGTCAAAATATAGTTACCCTCACAGTTTCTTAAATTTTAATAATCTATTTTCAGTCTTAGTGATGAGATGAAAAAATGAGATGGCTTTTTAAGAATATTTAGTCGATCTGTTTTATAACGATACGTTCGTTTTAAGGAAGATAACAAAAAGCATCCTTACAGTAAATTAGTTTGAAGCTGTTATTAAAATCATTAACTTTCCCTTTTTTACACTCTGTCGTTTATAATCTTTGATAAGAAGTAAATTAACAGTTGGGTGAAAATAAGAAATATAGTAATTACAATAATTTTTAGCATTTCTGTAATGTTAGATGCGAAGGGATCATTCGAGAACAGAGACCGTAAAATTAAAGGGTAGTGTTTTTTTAGTTGAGTTCCAGTTTTAATGAAAGCTTTTTGCTCTGTGACTAATGCCACGCATTGGAAGTGTCAATGACTGTAAATGAGATTGAATTCAACCGTTTAATTTAAAACATTCCACCATTTTTTTGTAACCAACATTTAATGATGCATTTTTAACTTACTCTCAAAAATTATGTTGTCTCTTTTCTACATAGAAATTTGAGTATGCTTGTATTTTTGTACCCCATTCAGATTGTTTTCTTTTCAGCTGGATTAAGTGAGTGCTTATTAAAGTCTCGATTAGGTAAGGTGTCATCCTCGTTACTTGACCCTGACTCAAAATTACGATATCCGTAGCCAAAGCCCTCGAGTCGTTGTGTGTGTGAAGAGGGTGACGTTAATAAATCCTCTCTCACTTAGTGAAGCAATGAGGAGGCTACCCGCAGAATGCCCACACAAAAAGGATTTAGAGCTACACTCAGTTCACTTCCACACTCAGCCACTGATGGAATTTGTATTTTATATATTTGGAAGATTTGTTGTACAATATCACTCTTCAGTTTAGGAAAAAAGATATTGTTTTGTGTTAGTTTTGCAGAACTACTGGATTGAGACCGTTCAAGCATATTTGAATTTTGCCTCCAGTTTTGTGAGGCATTAAAAGAAACTAGTCAGTCTATTTGCAGTGAGAATGACTTCTCATAATCGTTTTGATGTTTCCTTGAGATGGGGAGCCGTTGATAGGCTTAAAGCGGGCCAGTGTCAAGTGGTGCTGGTCCCCCGAAAGTAGTCTCTCGGTTATGGAATCAATTGCAAACAAGTGGTACTGTCTCCAGAAACGTCGCCAAAGGTTGCCGCAGAGCGTCGCCATCTGCACAGGAACGCTACTTAGCCCATGACAGTGGACAATGGCTCCTCAGCTTGCTCGTGACCTTGCTGCTGTGTCTGTTTTCCTGTCTACAGCCGTCTTGCAGAGACTGGCCTTGACCCCCGGCGTCCAGTCTGCTGCGTCCCTTTGACTGCATCCAGTAAAAGAGACTGGACATTGCGGAGCTCAGTTTTGAACACCACAATAATTGGGTCTTTTCAGTAATGAGTTGAAATGTACCAGACAAGTGATTCTCGTCGATAGGAGGAAAATGGGGTCACTGTCATCCCTCTTACGTAACAAAATCGACAGGTTTGATGGCAAAGGAATCCTTGGCATAATGTCGGGTGGTTGTACACCACTGCATGTCTTTACTGTCAACTCACAGTCCTGTAGAGATGACATCCAGGAAGCCTATGCGTGATTTTTCTGGGTGCTATGGGCCCCCGGACCAAATTTTTATGGACGATAATGCGCAGTTACACATAACTCATTTTATAATGAATTTCATGAAGAAGCGGATATTCGACCCTCGAGACCTCCTGATCGAAATTCCATTGAATACGTTTGGAATAGTCAAGGAAAAGCCATTTCTCAGGTTTTCTTCCCAGGAATTTAAAGTTTTGCTTACAGAAAATGGGCTTTGTTGTCACAATGACTGATTGATACCCGCATAAATAGTGCTGCAGCTCTTTTGATAGCAGTTCAGTGGTCACCCTCCACATTAGACAGACTTTTTCCGACGTAAGTGTTTTATCTCTGATTCACGATTTCATACTTTTTGATATGTGTGACTTGTATCTTAATTCAAAACTAAAATTTTTTCCTTATTATGTCGCTATATTCTTTATCACAAAGTAATATGTCTCTGTGCCAAATAAATAGTTCATCGATTTTCACTGATTTTATGTTTGTAACCTTAAATTTGGACATGAGTGAAGTGGAAAAAAATCCGAACTATCATATTCTAAGGAAAAGATTAACTTAGCATACCTATGACTTACATCTCCAATGAATTGTTATGGAATTAAACTTTGATCAGAAAAGAGAAGAATTCTGTGTGATGGGAAAGTTGGATTGAATTTTGTTGGAGATGCCTTGCTGTTTTAAAACAAGAAACTAACGTCACATGAATTGTTAACTAAAGAGCTAAATCATTATATTTATTGGATACAGAGGTGAGCTCAGCAAGGGGATAATAAGGGATACTGGTGGTGGACCTAGGAATTTTGAGTCGCGATCAAGGGTTGTGAACCCTTTCTCCACACTACCACAACATATCAACTGGAGGACTTTGGGCCATGACAGATTGTCTACAGTGGCTGCAGCTAACGACACGACGGGTGTCGTCCACGTCACTTGACCATGGTTCAAAATTACGTGGTCCGTCGCCAAAAGCCCTCGTGTAGCTGAACAGTGTGACGTTAATATTCACTCCTGACACGATAACCACGAGCTCGTAACCGTGATGATTAGGCTGCCGCGCAAAGCAACACCAATAATCACAAGTACACTAAAAACATTCCACGTGATTTTAAAATCACGCTTATCGGTATTAAGCCTTCATTAAGTTTTTTCGTGCTTACAAATCAAAGAAATGGCAAAACCTGTTTGTAGCATTGAAATGAGTTTGGTTAAGGCGTTTATAAATACAAATTTTTTAAACATTACGGACAGTGATTTCTCTCTCATTGATTTCCTTATGACACTCATTTTCAGCAGAGAATATGTTTTAACGAGGGCTCTTAAAAAATTGAAACGAAGTGGAAAAAAGAAGTTACACTCATTTTGATGTTGAATATTAAAAAAAAGCAAAAAAGCAAAAAACATGTTCCTATGTAGTAGTAGTTAATAAAATTGAGAGAGAGATTTTTAATACGAAGTGTCTAAATAACAATAGCAGACGATCCAAATAACTTTCAATCAAATTATTGATACAAAAATGGCTTAAAACATGTTCTAAAAGTCTATTTTGCTTCTTATATTTAATACATAATTTTAGTGGATTTCTTTTTTTACTTTTGTTTTAAGGCTGTTTTCGGTAAAAGTACGAGTTTGAACTAAATGTGAAGCACATTTTCAGACAGAAAAAATGCCTCAATTCCCATGGAAATTTGCAATATTATAACTCATACCTCTGTTAATAATATAGTGTTTTAAAAAATGCCAAAATATTCCATGAATATTTTCTTTTTTGTTATAATAGGTGAAGGCATAGCCTATGTAACATTACGGTATAGCAGTGTTTCCCAAACTTTCAATATTGGCGACCCAATTTTTAATCATAATTTTTGTGGCCCCCCCCCCCCCGTACAATAATAATGTATTTACTGCAATAAAAATGCACTTTGACGCTAAAGCTACGATGCGATCTCAATTATAAACCATATAAGTATTAAATTTTGTATATGTTACTTTAAAGTAATATACCATAAAATCCGGTGTATAACGCGCACCTATACATTCAAGCTGTATTTTTTAGTTTTTAGGTATATTTGCTGTATAACGCGCACCCTCTTTTTTTCCGAAGAAACTTGATATGTTTGTATGCAATGTTCTTATGTTTTGAAGTCATTTATTCGAGGAATTATCCCAGATATTTGAAAAAGTAGTATACTTCTAGAACTAGAGCTCTTTAAGCTCATAAGGCATGTCATTTCTTTTAAATAAACATTATTTCGAAAAATACAGGTCTAATTTTTTTTATGTTCCTATTTCGTTTTACTTTTAAAGCTATCGTTTTTATACCCGGCGTATAACACGCACCCTTAAATTTCGATTTTATTTTCTGCGTTGAAAGTGAGCGTTATACGTTTACGGTATATTTTAAGAAAATTACTTAAAATATATATATTACTTATTATTATGTTATTTTTCTTTCTCTAATCTTTAAATTGGAACAGATCGCAAAATGATATATTTAATTAAAGATTTATTTCCTTCAGCATCCATTTCTAAAAGTACAAATGTCATTAGAAAAAATAGTCTAGTCAATGTTGCTCTCTAACATACCCATCACATCTGGTATTATCGGGTACGTTTGCGTGAGTCTGGGCAACCTATCGGACGTCTGCGCAAAACACGTAAAAAGGCTTTTCCTAATACAGTTACAGTCAGTTTTGGTCGACTCGATACTTCTATAGATACCGAATCTAGCTTGAATGTACATTTTATAATTTGCACGTTAATTGTAATTCACGGTAATTAAATATTTACGGCAGTTGATTAAAACAAAATCATACAAACATTTTTAAGTCGTAAGCGAACATTCGACGATAATAAAGGATCAACAAGTATACAGACGAGCATGGTTCCGAAAATTAAATCAAGGAAATATTCTCAAAAATACTTAAATTTTGGTTTTACCACTACTGAAGTAAAAGATAAAAAAAGCTCCAGCTCGTTATGTGTTAAAACTTACAAATCTGAAGAACAACATGTGAAAGTTGTTTTTAAAACCATGTAAAATTGTCTAGCCATGTTGGCAAAGAATTTTAAACAGTGTTTTCTTGATGAGGGCAATTTGTGGCAAGTTACGAGTGGATTAGGGATCTATTTCAAAATACTCCAGAAGGGGTCTCAACTTCCGAAGAAGAAATCTTCATAGATTTCACATCCAGTGAAAAATTAAAAGGCGATTTTGTTATAAATCGCTCTTTGAATTTTGGGTAGAGGTGGATGATGAATTTTCTGTACTGAAAACAAAAGCACTTCATATACTATTACATTTTCAACATCCTACCTTTGTTAAACCGGATTTTCTGCGGTGGCTGCTTTGAAGACAAATATAGATCTCAGCTAAATATAGAAAAATAACTCAGAGTGTCAATTTCTGATATTAAACCTTCCTTTGAAAAACTTTGCTCTACAAGACAAACCCATGAAAGTCACTAACAATTATTAAACTTGTTCTTAATTTAATATTAAGAAATTATTTATAAAATACCTTCTTCAGTACTGATACATCAAACGTATACTGGCTGAAATACCGGCTCTTCACACGAGTTCATTTTTTTAAAAAATAAAATATTATTCTTGAAATAATAGCTGAAATGTAAGGAGAGTAAAACTGCATGCACGACATTGTATACAAAAATGTAAAATGATTTTTTTTTAGATAAATGCTAAAATTGTAAATAGTTTTAAAAGAACTGTAATTTTAAACCTCACAGAATTAGCATTTAGAATTAAAGTTAAATAATAAAAAGAATATATAAAATTCCAATGAAGAATAATTGTGTTACTTTTTAATATTTAAAGCGAGAAGACTTCAAAATGTTTTAACCCCGGAGCAGGCGCGCACTCGATACTAACGTTAATGGTCGCGCGTAGTGATTGAGTCACCACAATCCTTTTTGTATAAATTATTTTTACTGTACAAGATAAAAATCACAATTTCAGTGAATAATTTAACTAAGAGAAAATATACTTACCTATTTCAAGGATTTTTCAATTTGTCTTTCATAATTTGAGAAAAAATCCAATAAAACTGAACTAAAATGATTCAAAAGTGCAAGACCTTAATAAAGGACGCAAATCAGACACTTTTCACTAATATTACAGGAATGTTATTTGCTGGCAAAGCTGTCATATTTTGTTCAAGCTATTGTAGTTTTAATGAGCTTTCATGATCGAGTGAGTGAATATTAACATAGCACTGTTCAGCTACACTAGGGCTTTAGTGGTACTGGGCTCGAACTCGAGACACCTTTGGTGATCAACAAATAGCAAGTTGAACTTTTTCTTTCTTGTGTCTTTTTGACAAGGCGAACTGAACAAGGCACTTATGGCTTCATATTTTAGTTGATGGAGTTTTTTTAGGAAGCATTTGAAAATTTTTCTTTCGTTTCATGTTCATCGTGTTTCTCAATCATGAATAATATGCATTCTTTCAGCAGGTCCTTTGCTTGATCAGTTTCAACTTCCTTCAATAGAGATCACAGATGCCCCGCGCCACCGCTCCCCCGGGTTAACAGTGTATTCAGAATAAAAATATGGATGTTCTAAAAAGAATTAGGGCGTTTTTCACTATACCTTTTATGTTTGAGAATACTCATAAAAATAAATCTTGGCCATATAATCCTTCAAATCAATGAATCATTTTCCAAATATCATAAAACTCTTTATTATTTACAATTTCCCTAAGTGAAAAACAAACACATAAAAGATGAGACGGAACTAAAGTAGAACTAACCATACCAGTAAGTTAGAAGGTCAATCAAATGATCAGCAAATGTATTATGCTGCCTGGCTGAAAAGTGAATCATGTCTTCCTCTTCTTTCTACAACTAATGTACAGTATTTCAATAATAATTACAGTGATGAATTTATTATCTACCTAGAATTTTTCTCAGGGTTTGTTTTTTCTTTTAACGAGTAATATTTTAGATTTAAAAAGGAAGCGTAATAAAAAAAATCTCTCATCGAGGAATTACAGCAAATTAAACAATATATATATATATTTTTAATTTGGTTTTGGGATCAAAGATAGAGCTATTTGATGACGGAAAAACGCCAGATGATAAACATAAATTATATTAGTGTTGTTGTGTATTTTTTTTTACTATAGAAGAAAGTATTTTGTTTTACTTCTTTCCGGTTATTTTTTTTAAATCCTTAAATTTTCGATATGCTCGCGCCCCCCAGGGGGCGCACCCCACACTTTGAGAAACACTGCGGTATAGGGGGAAAAACGCGAAACACATTTTATACCAGAAAAAATGAATAAACTCGTTTAAAAACGGAAAGTATGATCAAAAATGCTGCTCTCTAAAGGATAGTGAAGCTAGAATATCATATTAATGTTTCGTTTCTTTTATATCTGAAAAAATGTTCCAAATATTTGGGTCCTATTCTTTAACATTAACCGAAGACAGCCTTAAGTGATTTCGTTCAGAATGTCTTTTGTTTATTTTTGATTTGAACTCTTCTCAAAACAGAAGAAATGTGAAAGAATCTCTCAAAACAAATTTCTCTCCTCTGTAGTCGCTCGAAGAGGAAAGCATCTGATAGGACCTTGAGGCTACACGGTTAGAAAATAGGTTTTTATTGTTGGTTTCTCAGAAAAAAATAAACAGTGTGGCTACAAACACTTTCGTCCACTTTTTCCTTTAATATTTTGATTTTGTCGAAGAAATGATGGTTTTTATGTAGCGTAGTTTGCTGTAGTATACCACAATATCAACTTTTATTAAGTTCCAGTTGCGCGATTTTCAGATTTCTTAACAGAATTCCCTTGACTTAAACAAGGAAAATTTTAATTGCTTTTGTTATTTTTTCTTGAATTTTTAAATATTACAGTTCCTTAATTTTTTTAGTGCACCCAACGAAAATTAATAAACCATTGATCCTAGAGAGCAGACATTCTTTTTTACTTGAAAGATATAATGAGTACAACAATATTTAAATAAAATCAAATTAATGCCTACTCTAAACCAGAAAAATATGCAAAAATCGGACGTCACAAAAATTTCCATACAGACACCGGATCACGCCATTTTGAGTTTCCTGTGAGAAGAAAGTCCCATAAAGAATTCCGCTTATTTGTCAGAGGTTTCAGAAATTTTTTTTCCTTGACATGTCTACTTGAAAAGGAAATTTCTCTAGATTTGAGAGGCAATTGCAAATCTTGCGGTGAAATGTGGAAGATAATCGGTAAAAGCCCTGCAAGTCTTCAAAAAGTTATTACAAGTTATTATGCAAGAGGTAAAGCTTTTTTAACAAATCACGAAGTGGTCGATCTAGAACAGGATTTTAAGTGACCGAGATGTGCGGGGTAAAGCAAATAAAGCAAAATGCATCGGCTCCAAAGCTGACGAAACATTTTGAGACACATACCAACAAAACTGAGACAGTCCGTACAAGTATAAGGGGTATCATAGTAGAGTCCCACTTTGAAAATCATAAGTGCATGGATTATATTAATGTCGCACTGTAATGCAAGACGAGAGCTATTGGCAACTTCATTTTGAATCTCGGTCGATTGACTAGAGGACGACATCTTCTGCTAACTTCACCGACTGAGCCTGGACATACATCAGACCAGGTACCTCCAATGGTACCAGGACTGGAACCCACGACACAGTAAACCACTCATCAGCTCAATCAATCGTCAGAAAAACATTAGATTTTTCAGAACAGTATCTTCGGAAAGACGAAGCTTTTTGGAAAAGTGTACTATTTAAGGATAAGATAACTATAAAATTTTCTGTGAGTGACAACCTTGGAAAAGTTTGGAAAAGAGAAAAAGCTGAAATGGAGGGCACAAGCATGATACCTACAATGAAGTGCGGCGGTGGTTGTGAGCTCAATATCATCGATTGGAAGTGAAAATTTGGTGTTTATTGAAGATACCTTAGACCAGGGGTACTCAATCTTTTTTCCTGCGGGGCCGCATACATATGTTAGATATTTCACTCGGGCCGCATGGGGGAGAGAAATGTTTTAAGACCAAGATAACATTGGAAATTTAAAATGTGGAAAATTGATCAAAATATTATAACTCCTGTTATGCTTTTTTTAATTATCATTTTTTATATTTGTCACTAACACAATTTGACACTTGACAATTTCTGTATTAGTAAACGGTTTCATATGATTACCAATAATATAACAAACTTCATAGGATATCTTTGTTACCGCTGTGATATTACCACTGACAAAACACTTTGTTGCTGTTGCAAAGATTATTCAAGAAAGCCTATTTATTACCTCTTGAAAGGGATTTTCGAGGAAAGGTGTCATTGAATGATTCTTGTTTATTGGTACTTTTTAAATACAGCACTTTCGTGACAAATCAAACGATTACTGATCCATGTTTGTTTTTCACTACAAAATAGTCAACCTCCCAATCATCTTGAAACGCCATAGTTTCGAATATTTTTCGCTTGCAAGATATGAGATATAGTTAAAAATTAGTTCATCTATAAAATGGTCGCTACTCTACTGATGTCTGTTATCACTAACCGTAATCGTTCCAAATAGAAAAAGAATATCAATTCGTACCCTTACGACACCGACAGCAAAAAGCAAAATTGATATATTTGATTTCTTGTGACAAAGAATTTCGCATCAAATTTTTAATACAGTGTTCTTAAATAAGTGAATTTCTCAGAGCAATGGGCCATGACTGGGCCACTTAAAAAGACTCGGTGGGCCGCAGGTTGAGTATCGCTACCATAGACCGAAAGATATTGTGCGACAATCCGTGGACAAAGAAGGGCTTGGTAAAGACCCAACGGGATAACAACCCAACGAATACAGTGCACGTCGTGAAGGAAGGGCTCCTGTACAAGGTGCCTTGGTGTGAAATAACTCCACAAAAAACCTTGTTTCATCGATACCCAGGAGAGCGAAGGCTTCAAAGAACAAAGTATTGATTTTATCATCAGCTATTACTGCTTTTGTGTTATATGCAGGTTTTTGTGACTTTCATTTTTAAATTGTGATTTATTTGTCCTGTACTTTGAGTTTACCTTTTTTTTTATCAGAGAGTTTTTGTATTTACTTAACAGTCAATAAATATGATTTCTGTTACATAACATCTTGTTTATTTCTTTAAATGAGGTAATGTTCAGAAGTGTATGCAGACTTTTGGGGCTTATATACTTGTTTTAATGACCGACTAATATGAAACGAAATCATTCAATTGCCATTTCATAAAACTTAAAATAGGACACAAAATCATTCGAAAATGGAAAAGAATTGCATTTCTTATGAAATACTATTTCTGACAATAAATTGTTAAAAATTATTCTCTGCTACAGTGGAAAAGCTTCTGGAATTTTCAAATTTTTTCGATGAATCGAAGAACAATAAATAGCAAAAATAGAGTTTAGTTCTTGAGATGGAACTTTCCTGTTTGGAAAGCAACAGTTATTTGCTCTGTTTAAAACGCGTGTTTATGTTAAAGTGCTGTTATGTTCACGCGAAGGAGTGAAACGAGTATCTATTTTGACAAACTATTATTCTTCGCTTGTTCTAAAAAAATAGAGTGAAAAAAAAAATCAGTAATTTCCCTGAAGGAACGTCAAACATTGACCCGAGACAGATTCCTCGGTTTGTTGAAAAAATATTTAGCAGAACAAAGGGGGGGAAATGTTCGAAACAGAATATATGAATCATTGGAGTTAACGATGTAAATAGAGTTCTAAAAAATTCAAAAGACAGATAGATAGTAGTTTCTTACCGGTAAAAGACATTCAGCAAAGAGGTACAATGTATTTCTAACTTCGAGGCTAAAAATAAAACTACAGGAAAGGAGCAAATCGCAGAACAACTTTTTAAAAATATTCTTATTATGTCATTTCAAATAATGCGTATAGTATGGAGATTTTTTTTCAAGCAGGAGAAAGAATTTTCGGACCTAAAACTACGAAATACTTAATTCTGAATTGTTCACATGTCTGAAATTTTCGTTTGTATTTGTTGTGTTGTTGTTTCTAATGCCACCTGTCTGACGTGGTCAGATAGAAGAAAGGGGCTAGAAGTACGCCTGTCGTTGGCCTTAACTTTGAGCACCATGCATGTGACAGTACGAGTTTGCTCAATTCCACCCCAATTAAGAGGGAGAAAACCCTGGGGGTGGCCAGTGGCCTCCCACCTCTCTTCCTTTTTCCACCAACCACACATCCATGTTATTTTCTGGATTCGAACCCAGTCCTTGTGGCACCGTAGTCAGCGTCGCTAACCACTATACCGGTTGGGTGACTCGTTTATATATTCTTCACTTAATTGATTCTAATTATGCATGTATATTTTATTTACAGTTACAGCCTATAAATACATGCAAACATATTTGTGAGGTACAAATTACATTATCCAGAACTACAGAGATGATAATTACTGAAATGACTTTATTTACCACTAGAAATGCTTGGTTGACCCCTGAATTACCTTTGTTAATATTAGGGTGGCTGAGAGGTCACGAATTCGTGGCCGGCACTACTTCTCTCAACGGTTTTGTCTCCCGAAAGCTCAGTCATGTACAGGAGCACAGATGCATGCTAATCTATTCATCGAGGCGTAAAGTCCCCTCGTTAGTGTGATCTGGAAGTTGGAGAGAGGGGTACTATATTAGATGACATCCGTGTCATTTGAGAGTGGTTAAAAATGACGAATTCTGTAATCAATAGCTTTCTAGTTGCTTCAGATCAGCGGTCACCAAATTTTTTGACCTCACGGACCAGTAAATTCCTAACTTAAGTCCAGCGGACCACTATTAGAATTTTTTAAGTGTTAAATATAAAAGAATTGTGATCTAAGAACACAAACAATGCATCTTCAAACATAAGTGAACGTGATACTCCTTTTTTCTGGGGACCAGCGAAATTTTCTCGTGGATTACTAGTGGTTCACATTCCATCACTTTGGCGACCTCTGCTTCAGAGTACAATCTTTCGAATAAATAATCAACAATATTATATAGAAAAACACAAATGTTTTATCACCCCATTGAAACAAAAACTCATAATGAGAATTTGACGAACTCTATTGCGAAACATTCTGCTTTTCTGGCTCAAACAACCGAGTACACCTTACTTTTACTTGATCAATTCAACTTTTGTCGCCCATCCCCGATAGAGTGGCCCTGACTGCGGTGCCGTAGGGGCTGGGTTCGAATCCCGGATAAAGCATGGATGTTTGTGTTGTAATCCTTCTCTTCTTTGTGATTACTTCTATGGAAGCCCCGTGTGATACTTAGTGGTGCCCGGGGATATAAATGTTCTCAATAAAATAAAAAAAATCAACTTTCAATGTAAATAGCACAAATACCGATAAGTGCAAACATAATTATATTTTTTACGCAAAACAAATTGCTTAATTTAAAGTAAATAAAGAACTTTCAATGAAAATCTACTCAATTAAAAAGTTTCAGAAACATTTTAAATAAACATATGCAGATTTTTGCCTCGAAAAATTGTATGAATACACTTATGAAAATATATTTTATTACCACTAAATACTATCAATTTGACTGCTGCATTCATCTGATTTTGTGTCATCTTATCTTAAAGCGTTTTAACGATAATTTTTGTGCAATTAAGTTTGTTAGACGAACTAAAGTCAAACTTCTATTTGGAAAAAAAGCCCCTCTAAAAGAAACCACTACTGATGTAAAGAAATTCGTATTAAGATCTACTCGACGTCCACGAGTTCGCGACCATCACCCCTAAGCTATTATATTTGCATAAAAATGGTCAGAGACAAGATATGTTAGTTTTAAAAATACCGCTAAAGAGCATCACGATTTCTTACAACGATTCAAAACGTTGGAGGTTAGTTTGTTTTCGCTAATTAATGTATGAGTGCTACGTTACTAGTGGACAAACTTATATGCGACGGAGTAAGTACATTAATTATGAAAACAAAACTAGCATACAGCCATTTAACATTTTATGTTTTCTAATTATTTGTTTAATTTTGAATTCTTAGATCTATCACAAAATATCTCTTGGAAAAAATAGGTTTTTTGAAAAGAAAAATCCAAATGGATAAGATTTTTGGTATATTAGATATAATTACGAAAAAATTAATCATGCTATTATGATTCTTATGTTTATCTCCTCCCTTTTCTTACAGTTTTAGGATGGGAAAAAAACAACAGCTATGGGTTAAAGTAAATGTATTGAAAAGTGTATATCTTCAAAGGCCTAAGGGAACATAGTTTAAATACTTCTATGCCAAATTTCACAAAATTCGAAATGTAAGGAGAAGTGAGATACTAGAAAGAAAAAAAAAGATTCAGTTTATGAATTAATTAACCGAATTAATAAAATTAATGTTCCCCATCCGATACAGTGGTTAGCGACGCTGTACCGTAGGGCCTGGGTTCAAATCCCGGAGAAGACACGGATATTTGTAAATGTCTAGTGACTTCGCGGCATGGGGGTACTCTAAGCCGCAAATACACTCGTGAGGTTGGTGACAGGGGATGAGAGGTGGGAGGCCCCTGACCCTCCCCCAGGGTGTTCTCCCTCAAAATTGGGGTAGAAACGAGCTAAATCATACTGTCACCAGTATGGTGCTCAAGGTTACGGCCAACGACAGGCGTACATCTAGTCCCTTGCTATGATGAATTTCGTGGACCTCCCATCTGACTACGTCAGACAGGTGGCATTAGCAACAACAACATAAAATTAGTTAATTTAACATTGCTGCTTTGCTCCTTTTGAGCTAGTAACCACACCGCAAAAAGGTCGAGTCACGGTTTCTAGTTTAAGTTCCACTGAAGAACTTCCAGCATATGGGTTGCTGCACGTTAAATCTATGGGGCTCAAAGTCCTTACGTAGGCGAGAAGTGGAGAGTGGGTTGTCAGCTCAGGTGCTGTTTCAGTCACTTGACGACGTCGCCCAGAACTCTCGTGTTGCTTCGTTGTGTGATGTCAATCATTTAGTTTCAATGATTCCTCAAGGATACTTTGCAGTGCATTTATTAAATAGCAGTAAAATAACCTTATGTAGAAATGCGTTTAACTATTGGAACTGGTGTGAGATGGATTAAATACGGAACTAGTAACCAACCTTAGATTCCTTTTATTACGCTTATGGATACTTTTTTACGAGATATGGGCAAAATATTAATGGCAAGGTAATATACACTTGCCAGAAAATGCCTGCGTTCACGTACTATTGCTTACATAAACAAAAATAAATTCAAAAACTAAAATTTGAAATTTTTTTAAAATTATGATTATTAATTACATTTATAACTATTCATTATATTGATAATTATTCATTATATTTATAATTATTGATTATATTTATTATTATTAAATGCATTTATAATTATTATTTAATTATTTAAAATTATTCATTTCATCTATTGAGAATAACAAAAGTAAATTCGCTTTGCTTTCATGTCTTTTAAAATAAAGACAGGTTTGTAGCGATACAATCAAAAATGAAGTAGTAGCGTTCACTGCTTTAGTAGTAACTATAAAAATTATTTGAAAAGGATAATTAGCTATATTTGATAGCTGGTTGGATAATACAGTCTTTTGAGACCCCCCTCCCCCCCGATGGCGGTTCGGCATTGAATTAACAAGTCTGATGGTTTCTTCAGCGCTTATCTTCTCCCATTGGTCCTTAAGAACACTCTTCAGTATGTCCTTGTTTGTGTTGACGAATCCCACGCTCTAGAAAATTCCTTAGATGTTCTATAGCAGTGCTTCGCAACCTTTTTATCGTTGCGGACCGGTTAACGTTTGATAATTTTATCGCGGCCCGCTGAGGGTGGGACACGTTGATTGTTTATATTTTAGATTGTTTTGATTTAACAATTTTATAATTTAGTTTCATTTTAAATATGCCTTCAGAATAAAATATAGAATGAATAAAAGTGATTTCCGTGGAAAGTTACGTAAATCCGAGAGAAATGCACCCCTTTAAATACAATGGCAATGTTCTTCAGGCGGCACCATTTGATCCGCGGACTGTTCTATAGGATTCAGATCAAGGGATTGCGGGTGATTTGGGACAAGAGCCAAAGCTTCCCAATCTCAGCAGTATGCTAAGGTTCGTTGTCGTGTTGGAAACGAAACGACGATCCTAGGTCGAGTTGGGTGGCACTTTCCTTTCAATTGTTTTTAGGACATCAAGGAAATCATATTTGTCTCTAAGTGATTCGATATACTCCAACTTGCCAACACCATGGCTCGCCATGCAACCCCCCACACCCTGACTCCACCGCCGCCGTGCTTTACCGTTGGTACCAAATGCTCTTTTTGAAGCGCTGTGCAAGGTCTTCTGCATACCAATTTACGACCTTTTATGCCGAAGTTGCAAAATTTGCTTTCAGCGGAGAATATCACAGACCTCCAGAGGCTTATGTATATGCTCTTTTGCACACGTTATCTGTTTAAGTCGGTTGGTCATTGAAATTTATATTTCAATAGGCTTTCTGCAAGCGACTCGACTAAGGTATTCCGCCTTTTTCAAGATTTTTCATGCAGTATCTGCACAAATGTTTTTGTTAAACTTCTCGTTAATGTCTGGTGCTATTTAAGTTGCAATCAAACGCGGATTTTTTTTTCACCAAGAATATCAAGCTTCGTTTTTCTCTCATTCGGAGTTTAGATGAACGACCTGAACGAGGTTTGGATGCATAAACTCTTGTAGATATAAAGTTATTAATAACACGCTGGATAGATGAATACTGCCATACAACGGACTTGGAACTTTTTCCATCTTTCCGCAATCCCGATGATTTTACAATCACTGATACTAATTTACTTCCTTTTAATTTCCATGTCCTTGAATTGCTTTGTATCTCACAAAAACGTTAAAATTATTGCGTCACAACTTTCTTAAGCTATTTTACTTGATATCTGAATGCAAAAATTCTGTTAACCTATAACGCATGTTGATAAGAGTTCCAGGAATCACATGAATATTCAAATAGCGAAAGCACACATTTTCTGTCTACTATTTGTGTGCTTTGCTACAAAACTCCCGTTATATATCTTACGTAGTTTTCATTCAAAACTAACGAATTCTTGCATGCTCAATATTTAAATAGTAGTAAAGAAATTTATGAAATTTCGTTAAAAAAAATTATATTTCAATCAAATTTTACCTTTGTTGTAGGATTTGTTATGGGTAAGCACAGACTTTTTCTAGCAAGTGTATACTACATCCACAACAGTGAAAAAAAACATATTTAAGTACTTTTTTTTATGCTTTGTTAACCCTTGTAAAAAAATCGTGAAATTTCTCCGATATCAAAGGCGGTTTCCATTTGATGACAATTTTTATTCATTTTTTAAAACAAAGAACTCAGTGTGACAGTTTATAGAATCGCATCCGCGTTTAAAAACACACATTTGTCTTCTCTAATCTAATGCTAAGCCGATACTAAGTTAAGCCGTTAGTACACCGCAATTAGTTACACGAGAGCGATAAGGATTTTCAGACGATCTCCTTGCCGAGATAACTCTCGGCATCCGGATATGACTTCATACGGATTTCAGCTTGAACATTTACCCAAATAAGTATCGTGAGAGAAAAATATAATCCTCTTCATATTGTTTTCAGCATTCATTAAAAGAAAGAAAGAAAGAAACTGTCTAGTAAAAAAATTTTGCATTCAATGAGTAGTACTTTTCATAAGATTTGGAGGGAAGGGATACGACATAATGTTTATATATATATATATATAGATAATTATGTTTGTGTGAGCTACTTTATTTTAAAAAACAAACACCATTAACTGCAAGAGTTAGATGTAACGTATGAAAAGTGTGCAAGAATCCTCAATTTCAAAAACAACCCATAAAATGCATTAAAAAATATTAAATGTTTCACATACACATAAGTTTTCCCTATAAACAACAAACCTAAGCTAAATAGAGAGTATTGTGAATTTTTTATTCATTCGAGATTTTAATAAAGATGCACTTGGCTCAGCTCACTTAGGTTATACAAATACTTGACTTTAATTAATTGTATGCATCTACCAAAGTGTGATAACCTGTCTCAAGCTCCTGAAAATTTTGCTCGCTCTCCTCGTATTTAAATTGAGAGAAGTTGAATACATCATACGATATAAAAGCTTTTTCAGAAACGTTTAATGTGCATCACAACTCGAAACAAATTGAGACGATCTCCTCTGAAAATGGAAATGATGAGGTCCATCGCCAAAAGCCCTTGAATAGCTAAATAGTGTGACTTCATATTCCCTCACTCTTCTAAAAATGGAGCTTCCCCGAAATCTGAAAAGTGCCGTGATGTTTAGTGTTACCGGAGCGAAAAGTTATTTTAATTATCGGAGCTAAACCGTACAATTGTCTCATTCTTTTAACGTGCTTTGCAAACCTCTTTTAATATAAAACGAACACGGTCCGATTTTCTTACCGTGCTATGAAGAGGGTCTACTATATATTATTTCTAAAATATATCTTTACTCGCCTTCATTAACAAAAATTCCAATTTCATAAAAAAAATTTTTTAGCCTTTCGTGTACATTAATGTCGCATCCTATAAGGATTTTTAATTATAATTTCTGTTTTCAGCTCAACCGCTATTTGTTCCTTTTTAATCTATACTTTCCTTTTACTTCAGTTGTTTTCAACATCGAAATGACACTTTTCGCGCCCTACGTCGTATAATGAGCAATGCCTGAAGTATACTCACTTTCCAATACCAAAATTAGAAAATATTTTTATAAAATTTACTTCATAGAAAAAACACAAGATTTTTTTTCATACGTAAATTCCCCTCCCCTTTAAATTATAAAAAGATCTAAGTAAGCTTTGTAATATTTGAATTTCATCTTAAGTAGTTAATGGGGCTGCGGTAGCCCAGTGGTCTAAGGATAGGATCATGGTAGGCATGTCATGAGTTCGAGCCCAGAACCACTAAAGACCTGCCGTGTAAGCGCGATGCATGTTAAATCTGCCGAGAGCTCCAACGTCTTCTCGTTGGTGTAGTGGGGTAGTTAGGAGAGAGGGTGCCAGCTCAGGTGTCGTCCTCGTCCCTTGACCAGGGCTCAAAATGACGAGGTCCGTTGCTAAAAGCCCTCGTGCAGCTGAACAGTGCGGCGCGTTAATGTTCACCCACTCTAAAGTATTTAAACTTTTTTTTTTATATAAACAGTACACAGCCGCCCATCCTGTATAGTGGTTAGCGAAGCTGACGGCGGTGCCGTTGGGGCTGGGTTCGAATCCCGGATAAAGCATGGATGTTTTGTATTGTAATACTTCTCTTCTTTGTGATGTGTGTTTCACGCCTACTTCTTCCCGTGTGATACTTTGTGGTGCATGGGGAGTTATAAATGTTCTCAATAAAAAAAAAATCATACATTACGCCATTACAAGTGGTAACTGATTGTTAACGTTGAACTTCAAAACTACACGAGGACTACTTGCGTCGTATTTTGAATGGAGGTCCTGAGCCGGACGCCCCAGATTTTCACGGGACAGACTTGAAGCACATCAGTACAATGACATCAGGACTCGGATCCCCGAGTGGCCGGCCAAGAGTTCGGAACAACGTCTCCTGAGGCCACACTTAGATTGCAGAAAGACAATTAATTCGAACGAGATTGGACTCTGAGAAAAAAGGGATACTAGATGTTGCTGAGAATATTGGAAGCTCAA
Source organism: Trichonephila inaurata madagascariensis (assembly GCA_019973955.1). Taxonomy (NCBI): domain Eukaryota; kingdom Metazoa; phylum Arthropoda; class Arachnida; order Araneae; family Nephilidae; genus Trichonephila; species Trichonephila inaurata. The sequence goes on from BMAV01006101.1 coordinate 245,586, forward strand.
GTACTATTTCAGATGTCTTTCGCTTCTTCAGTCGTGTCTCTCATAATAACATCACATTGCTACGCTTACGTAAACTAGAAAGACTTGTGAATCAGAATCTGCTCTTACTTGCATCAGAAGGAATAATACCAACTATTAAAATACCATTGACTGCTTTTATAGGGTACGTAAAATGGTTAAATTTCATTTAAAATTTCGAGGAAACAGCTGCTGCCAAACTTATGTGATATCATTGTGAAATCTTTTGAAAGCTAAACAATTATCAAAATGTCGCGCTTAAAGTGTTGATAACTATGAGATATCTCATTATCTTTAATCTTGCTTTAGCCTAATTTCGAAAACTTATTTAGAGTTTATTATGCTACCAAAATAAAATATTAAATATTTATTTCCCTTAAATCACTTTAAGAAAACATAAATTTGGATTTAACAGATAAACAATTTATTCTTATTGCATGATTCTTTCTAATTTGCACAATAAAGTCCTTAAAAAAAAGATAGTTTTACAGCTCAAATTTTACACTCCTTTGACTGACATAGAATATGTAATCGATTCAGATGAATAGAACCAATTAATCGTGCGTGATCGTCACAGTTTGTCGAGTACGATATTAATATTCTGCCATTGAAATGGACGACCTCTTCGCAGTGATACCTCTGGCTTCGTTTTTGATGTTTCGACTACTCTGTCGTCACTTACATATTTTGTATTCTAAAATAATTCCTCTGCATTTTAGACGAAGAGGAGTTTAAAGCTTCTTCATTCCCACAATTACAGGATTATTGTAAAAAATATGAGAAAAAAGGATATTTAAAAGCACGTGTACATGGGAAACACAGATTTTTGAGTCTCACGCTGTCAAATGAATGAATATCCTGAGATGTTTATTCTAATACGGAAAGGTTCAGTGAGCTAATCTTATACAATGAAATTATTTCTGAATTTATCAAGTATATAATGAGATAAATATTGTTTTAAATAAAAAGTTTAATGATATTTTTCAAAACAGATTAAAAACTACCCAAAAAATAAGGGGAAAAGAAAGAAATGAATCCTTGATTCGATGGATGAAGAAGCTTCTCGCGTTTCTTAAGAAAAAAACATCGAAAACTAACCATCCAAAATGTAAACTAATGTCCCGAATATTTTTTAATGTATTTCTTATATAAATACTTTTCTTACGAAGTCTTAAAAGTTTGTATTTCCCTTCGCGCATGAAGAACGTGTAGCAGAGAACAAATCTCATTAAAGTGTTGTGCGTACAAATTATTTTTGTTCTCTTTTAAACATAACATTAATTCGAAATGTACCTATTTTGTATTTTAAAGCAAAATTGCGTTTAAAAATAAATAATGCACTGCGAACACTTTCTAATAGCAAAGAGAATTAACATATCCCATTTAACTATGCTTGTTAAGGATGTTATGATCGACCGATAGTTGATTTTACTCTGTCATTGCTTAGCTAATGAATTTTTTTTATGTAAAAAGGATGGTGTGTTAAAAATAACATTTTTGAGCTTTACTAAGACTATCGGTACGCTTAAGTGATTAGGAGGGCATCTTGAACTGGCATCAGTGACTTTCTTAACTTTTAAACTATAATACGTGAGAAATTTGTTCGAACACTTCCGTCTCTCAATTTATATTTGATACAAATGTTTACTTACCGGTTTAAAAAAGGCCATCGTTCTGAAATATTGCTAGGTGACAGAACAATGGCTTTACAATGCGCTATGTGTAATGGATCTGAGGCTGGATTGCCCATGAAAGTTTGAGACCCAATTTTATTCAATGTGCAGTATTGAATTTTATTAACAGTTGACTTCATCATGACTAATGGCTTACAAAGGCTGCGCTTTGAGGCAACACGAGCGTGATTAGCGAACGGTCCTTGTCATTTTTCACCACGGTTAAGTAACACTTGAAAGGACACTCTTAAACTTCCACATCACGCCCATGAAAGGATTGACCTTCGATAGGTTTTTAAGCATTATCACATCTATTCTGAATGATATAGTATTAAGGATTGAAATAACGCCAACCAAGCGTTCATTTTTTTCATAAAATAATTCGGCACTTTCCATAAGTGTTACTGATTAATTGACTCTAATTAATTAAAAAGTAAGACACCGCAATTTTTTTTAAGTAAGAGTTAAGTATCTTCATATGTAATTTGGTTTCCTCCCAACGGAGAATTTAATTGAATTTTTTCACACATACACAGTTAACTTCCTACCCAAACTGCATTATTCTTAAATACTTTGACAACTGCTTCTGCAAAATTTGTTCGTGAAAAGCTCCGATTCTGCTCAATAACTTTGATTTGGTGCCCTTTGGTACGGAACGTCGAAAACAACATTTTCGGAATATTTTACTTTCTACAATCGGTAAAAAGTAAAAATGCTTTTCAAGCAAGAAAAAAAAATTCTATGCGTATGGAGAAAATATGCTAACAAACAGCACGTACCGAAATTGGTGCGAAAATTTTTGTCCCGGCAATTTTGATGTTAAAGATTAACTAAGAGTTGTGAAAGATCAGTTGAAACTGATGATGGTCAAATAAAGAAAAAATTGTTTGATGCAAATCTTCGAATAAAACAACTAGCGAGTTCGCTAAGAGTTTAAATTTATCGAATCCGAAAAATTTATCATCACGTTTCACCCCTTGGTTTGATTCCACAGCTCAAAAGTATGGGTTCCACTTATCCTTACAGAAAGAAATTTATTCGGTAGCATTGACGCCAGTGTTTTACTTCTCAGTTACCGAGAAAATGACCCATTTGTGGAGAATCATCACTGAGAATGACAAATAAGTTGTTTGCAAGAGAGTTAAACGAAAGAGATCATGTAATAAAATGAGTCGGCTTAAAGCAATTTGAAAACAGAGATATTCATAAAAAAAAGGTTTCCTGTTGGGTGAGATTTTCTACCATGATCAATTCACTGTCATCACCTGGAGAAGCTAAAGGATTTACCCAATCAGAAAAGGTCAAGCGAGACCTCGTACAAATTTGTCAAAAGCTTCTGTAGCTTGGATGGAGTGGACTGTCATACACCCTGTTCTCCAAATTTTCTGCTCTCTATAAAAATATTTTAGAGGGTGACATCTTTACTTTAAATTAAGCCTCGAAAATTACTGATGAGTTTCTTACCTTTAAAAATCTGAAGTTTTATGAGCATGGAATCATAAAACGTATGAGACCAAAGTGAAGATTGTCCATATGCTGTAAGAAAATCCTTTTCTATTTTCATCGAAAAAATAAAATTACTTTTTCAACAAGCCAATATGACATTGACTAAAATCTTCATTAGCCAACTGAATTTAAAACTTTTAAGTCTTTATTTTTTTCAAAAAGCTTGATGCATAATCCATCTCCATTTTTTCTTAAAAGATTAAAATGACAGTGCCTTACACATTACCTTTCTGCAATTATTAAGCATTTTTTTTTTGTCTCGGATGTTAAATGAAGAGAAGTTAGTTACGGGGTATGGCAGCGTTTCTCAAACTGTGGAGCACGCCCCCTCCTGGAGGGGTATGATAAACCAATGAGGGGGACACGAGCATATCGAAAAGTCGCAAATAAAACGTTACTTAAAAATATTATTAATTTTCTGAAAGGAAGAAAAACAAAATACATTCTGACATAATAAAAAAAAAATACGCATTTACACTGATATAATATATATCTATAAATGTATAGAACTGCACAATGCATTTTATAATTAATTTAACAATACCAAGTTTAACAATAACCAGTGACCCCATGGGCTTGTCATAATTAAAATTATATAAAAAATTTAATACTTATCTATATAATTTGTACGGTTTCTAATTAAGCTCGTATTGTAGCCTTACGTCAAAGTACATTATTATTGAATTCAGTAAATTGTTATTATTTGAATGGGGGGAGGGGCGCAAAGAAAAGTATGACAGAAAATTGGGTGACAAATATTGAAAGTTTAAGAATCACTGTGGTATGTGGTTTACTTATATGAATAAAATAACATGCAACTTACTTTGTTATTATCCTAATCTCATATTGCTTTCAGTAAATTAGTTCCAATTAACTTTATTTCCAATGTAACCTTGATTATTAATTTCTCGAAGTATCGGAGATATTTCGCTTCGCATCACTTCAATTGCAATCCTATAAACGGGGGGGGGGGGGGGGGGGGGGGGGG
>BMAV01006101.1:250170-298563 GCA_019973955.1 Trichonephila inaurata madagascariensis
ATAAGGACGATTTTTTTCCCTCACAATAGCTACGGTTGTGTAGAAATGTATTTCAATATTTAATGAGTTCCATGCCACTGGCCTGTATGCAATTATTAGCATACATTTTGGAATTTAGACGGAATAAATTCCTGAATAAAAACGGAATCCGCGGGACTATTTTTACAAAAAAATTAAGTAATATACTTCGTACATAAAAGGATGGAAGTTTATCCGTGATGACCCACAGCCTACCACGACGATTATGTTTCAGAGGAAAGATTGCTCTATAGGCGACCTCGGCAAATAATATTCGCTAAACCCATTGACTCTTGCAATGTTTTAAGTGAAAATAATTATTTATACACCAGTTTCAGGATAACTTGGTTCAAATTCTATCATTGGTGTACTTTTGCAAAAAAATTTTTTTAACGTTGTTGAGTTTATGATTAAGAATTTCAAAAGTATTCAGCCCATTTTTTGGGGGGGGGGATGATAGTTCCTGCAACGGTAATGGTTATACATTTACGGGGAATCTTAGGGAAAGCTCTATTATCCCTTCATCAGAATTAGTTGAAAAATAGAAGAATTTGTAGAAGTTACATAAAAATAGATAGCATACCACATTGAGTGCAGCGCAGCAACGCTGGTGGAGAGGTGAGTGGAAACCACTCTCCCAGGTGATTTAGTTTCGTTTTCACTTTCGAAGAGAAAATGACGTCACATCTTCATGACAACCAAGCCCGTCTTTCAACCGGCTGCCGCATCTCGAAGGAACGAGAAGAGAAGGAATGAATTTCTTTATTAGTAAGGATTAAAGAGAATATTACTTTCAAGTGCGTTACTCATTACCTCAACTGCGTATTGTTAATGAAAAAAATTTAAATAATCGCTCGGAAGAAAGCATGCAAAAGGTAGAGAAATTTAAAATAAGATCATGAGGGGTGAAGCTACTACACCAAACGCGTTCAAAAGCTTGCATGGCGGGAAAAAAATAACTAGAGTGAATGAAGTTGCTTTCTTTTGCAAGACTTCATTCACTCTAATGATAGCTACTGGGTGGTTAGTAAATACAGGAAATATGTATATTCAGAGTTTGGTAGAAAGGGCCTTGTAAGAAGGAATTTAAAGGATTAATTAAGTTAAAACAGGAGAGAGACTTATTAAATTCATATTTTACACAAACGCATACTTTACTTGTGATTTTTTATTCCGAAAAATATACAGTAAAGATATCTGTATTTGCCCATTATCTCTAACTGGATAGCGCGAGTGGAAGTTGGGAAGCTGGTACCATTTTTGATCAATTTATAGAAATCAGGTTTCATAACATCAAATGATAAGTAATTGGAACAATTTGACTATAGTATAAATAAAAATTAATATGTTCTTCGTTAAACCTAAAAGGGGTTCTAATATTATTTTACATTCAGAAGCGACAATTTATATAAAAGGTTTCCTTCAGGGATTAGGTATTTGAAATATATTTAATTTCATATTATATTATATGATAAGTGGCACCGTAATAAATGAATTAAATCAAAAATTTAAGATATGAATGCAGAAGAAAAACTTCATGAAATGGTATCGACCCATCCTCCATGAAGTCAGCCTTTTGCAACTACAGCATTTTAAAAATTTAGTGTAAAACTATTCACGCTTCGGGGAAATTCACACAGGAAAATCAAATATGTTGACTTGATGTAATTCATGCTCTAAATTATCGTGTTAAAATCTTGTTTATTTTATTTACTTTATGCGATCATAATTTCACCAACAATAATCTTCTTATTTCTAAAATAAATAATAAATACAAATACACACAGAAACCATTTCTGAATATTTCATTCCTTCGCACTCCAACATTTTCTCAAAAACTGTTCTAAGCCGATACTGTTCTTTTTTTCTAAGAAACTTGCACCAACAGCTTTTTAAAAATGTCGATTCCTTTCTCATTCATTTTACAAATGCAAATCCCGGCGTATCATTAACCGATAGAGTCAATTTAACACAGCAAAAAGTTGGAAAACTTTCCTCAAAAGTTCACTTTCGAATGTCTATCGATCGACGCACGAACCACTAGCTGCTAAATGGAGACAAAAAAACTGTGAAGCGCGAGCGAAAGAAGGAGCCTTCGATTGTGCTTAAGCTCTTGTTAGAGGTAGGCGGCCATCAATTTGGATTATCTTCGCACAACATATGTAAATTGCTTCGATAAGAAGGTTCACGAAAGACGCCGACAAGAGTAGAATCTGAATGAGACACGGAAAGCGCCGAGCTCGGGTGTCAATCATACCCAAAATTATTATTTGGTTTTTAACTATGTTCATTGTTCGTGAACGATCTTGGAATTCACACATGTAACGGAAAAAGTAGGGCATCTAAAATGTAGCCTAGTACAGACACGATACAAACAGATTGACGCTATAAAATTAATTTAACAGCATTTTTATTGCCCGGCAGCCATTTCATGAAAAATTGGTTTGGTTTTGGCTGATTGGATCTGTAAATGACTTTCAGGAATATAGTAAAACGTTCTGTGTCTAAAGTTGGAACTGTTGTGGTAATTTGGCATTACCCTATTTCTTATTTTATTACGGATGTTTGGAATTTTCCACGAGAAATAGAGATTTTTCTAACTAATTTTAAAGAAGTACATCTTTCATAATAATGACACGTTTAAATAATTTTTTACGGTGTCGGCCTACCACAGAAGATTAGAGAAAAAATATAAAAAAATCTTTGTAATAGTAAAATGAAAATTGTTTGTGTTTCAGTGTTAAGTTCAGAACTATTTTTCAAATGTATTTAATCCGTGAAATGCCCCACTGAAAGCGTTCTTTTGAGCACTGAATGAAATCAAGTCCACTCTAACTATTATTCAAGATTAGCACACAGAAAGACAACAAAGCGAAAGACATATCCTCAAGAGAGGGTGGGTCTTACGCAAAACCCGAGTCCCGCAAAATCCAGTCGAAATTCGCTTTAGTGTACTACCTTCATGGATGAGAGACTTCACAGTTAATAATTGATGATTCAGTTCATATTATATTACGTTTAATATTGTTCCAGAATTTTATATATTGATTTTGTAGTTAGTTCTATGTGCTCAGTTAAAAAGATGAATGAGAATTATCAGTTAAAAATTTCATTTACTTTTTCAAAATTATTGAAATTTTCTGTCTTAAATGTCTAAGACAAGTGTCTTTTTAACGTATTCCTTTGTATCACTGCAGTGTATTTTTTATTTCTTTTAACCCTTTATCTACCGACGCGTTACTTATAAGTACCACTCACTTTAAAATAATATAGAATAACCAATTTTACGAATATTCTGACAATACTTAGCTGGAGTATTCTTTCAAATCCATTCTTCCAAGATATATAGCAGCATGGGTTCTATGATGTGTATTTTAGCGGGGAAGGCGAATAGTTTTGTAGCAGATATTGCGTTTTCAGTGCATTGCAAAGATTATCATTTTTGTCCCGAAAAAATAGTTAATGTCAAAATTTAAGTGTTTTATTTTTTTGTATGTTAATGAGGACCTTAGAAAATGATTTAACTCTTTATTTTAAGTGAAAAGTGTATATAATTAATTTTACAGTGGAATATCTTTAATTAATTGGCTCTAACGGATTAAATTTCCAAAGTTGAGTATTTTGTTTATGTATATCCCTTAATTTTCAATGTAGTGTTCCAAAAAAAATATTGCATGAAAAAAACCGCAGTAAATCATAATGTGGTAGTAAAGGGTTAAAAAGTACTAACTGGCATTTTCCCTCTGTTAGTAATCAGAAAACGAAATCCTAAATAAAGATCTATTTTAAGATATTCGATATGGAACAATGCTCTCATAACATGTGTAACATTCCATTTCATCTCGTTGCTTTTCAATTTTCGGTTCACTCTATAGTAACGAGTATTTTTTTTAAAAATATAATAATAAACATGGATGAGCTAAAGGGATTTTCCTACAAATAAAGATAAATATTAAAGGGGGGAAAAAGTAGTGTCATCATCTTGCGTAGAAGAAACTCATTTCACACTTTCTCAATTTCATTGTTCCCTTTCCGTGCAAAAACAAATTTATCCCACTCGATACATTTATAAGCATTTTAACTAATACTTGCACACAACAAAGATAGACTCAAAAAGTTTTCAACCGAGCCTGAGTTTATACGAATTATTATTTTGTTACACACTAGTTGTTTCGTATGGGTCCGTTGTATTTCGTGCCGGCTCTCGGTGGTCATTGCCCCAAACGTTCCAAATACCTTTTTTGGGGGTTTTAATCGACATGGGAGTATTACACCGCTTACCAAGCGGAAAAAACACAGGTCATGAAGTAACTGTTATGGCGACAGGCGAATAAACACTCCCAGAGTGTTAAATGAGCCTCTCGTACTGAGTGAAACTTTGGGACCATCCGCCTCAATTAACACCTCCTCCAATCAAAAGAGAGAAAGAAAAAAAGGGAATCTTTACTTCTCGATCGGTTTCTCACACCAGAAAAGAAATAAATGTTTTTCTACGAAAGCAAAAGGGGGAAACTGCTTTCGTATTTTGGTAGCTAATGACGGACATTTGAAAAAAAAAAACTGAAAACACAGAGAAAAAAGCGTGGAAAAAAAAAAAAAAATGAAAACGGGAGCACCGTGTTTTTCGCGAGTTAGATGTATGCTGGGGCAAACGCTTCCAATCCCATGTATTATAATATCATAAGTATGCATTACGAACCTCTTGGCTGAATTATTGCCAATATATTGAGTCATTGACCATTTACTTTGTTGGTGTTCAATGGATGGAGAGGGTGAGTGTTGATGGGAGTTTGATGTATCGTGATTTGAAAATCGGCATAAAAATGATACATTTCCATTATCTATAGAAAGGAGATGACGCAGAAAGAGCAAAGATGTTATCAGTAAGCGAACATTGCAAAATGTCTTTGATTATAGAAGTCTTCAGACAGAGGAAAAAGTAAGATATTTTGAAACACAAATTCTCAGTTTTGTTAAAATAAATACGTGTGAAATAAAGTTTATACATATTTCTCTGAAATGAAAAAGAATAGATCGAGGCAATTTTCCTCCAGTGCAATGAAATATCACACATAAAAGAAGTTTTCTTTCTGAAGTTTTGGGAAGAAACAAAAACAAAATGTTCAGCATTTAAATAAGTTTTAGAAAAGTCCCTTTTTTATTTCTTTTGATCACGTTTTTAATAAAATTTAGAAAAGAAATTTTAATTCTATAAATTTTAGTAGACTTTCTTATTGAATTTAATTTCTGAATCAATTTCTCTGTGTGTGTGTCTTAGATGAAATAAAAACTTATATTTTCAGCATAAGTCTCATAAATGATTTTTAAATTATTAGGATTGATAAAGTGTCATTATTCTTACAAATAAGATCTAATTATGCATTATAGGGTGGTGCTTTGAGTATTTTTTAAACAAACTTTTCATTAAATTTAATCATTTATTTAAGGGGAAAAATGAAGTGTTTCGAAATATATTTCATTCTCTCGAATCAAAAACATTCAATATTTATATGACATGGGATAGAAAAAAAGGTATTTTTAAAAATACAATTATTTTTAATTTATTTTCTTCTGACCTGGTCGGAGAATTTTTTTCAGTCTTTGCGAAATTCATCTCAATCAGTTCTTATAATTTATGCACAGAAAAAAATTAATGTCCTGAACATTTGAAATTGGAGCTAAAAATTGTATAAACTTGGAAAATTTTCATTTCAAATGATCGTTCAAAACAGTATTGAATTTTTGTGAAGATATTTCCAAATAACTCTTTAACACCTATTCTTAAATTCGAAACAAAATAAAGCTGCACTACTGGACATCGACCCCATTATTTCGATGGATCGCTTCTTAACACCGCACTAAGAAGCAACACGAGGCATGCTGAAGTCGGACCTCGTCCTTCTGACCTTTGCAATGGGCTCTCTCGCGAGATTTCCCTCCTAATAGTTTTTTCTTAATCTTATTACAAAAGCTTTTTTACTTTGGCCAACAATATTGCCAATTTGTCCATCAATACACTTCTAATACTATTGAATCCGATTCTTCACTATTTCACTTTATATATCAGGTAACATCTGCATATCACGTTTCTATTGTAAGAAGGTGGCAGACGAAACCAGCATCACGAACTCCGATGATTCCGCCCTCGTGAGACTTTGACTCGAACCCGAAGTGTAAGAGGCCATTCCAAAAATCACTACACAACTGTCAATAAAATTAAACTTTATTTATATAATACCTGCAGAACGGGGCTACTACTACAATCTTCCTAAATACCCGTTGATGTATGATTCCCCTAGATAATATTTCCTCGCAATTATTCCTCGAACTTAGTCGGTGATAGGATTCAGCAGAATAATTACTGTTCCTGTTTTCAAATCACACTACACATGTGCTTACCCTGTAAAAGAAATTGCGGACGAAAAAATCTCATTTATTTAAAAGAAAACCCCAAGTTAGTTTTAAGGCTATCTTCAGCTAATGTTAAAGAATAGGGGGAGAATTCGGAATATTTTTTCAGATATAAAAGTACTCAAACATTAATATTATATTCTGGCTTCACTATCCTTTAGAGAACCGATTATTTTATCATACTACTCCTTTTTATCCGAGTTGATACATTTTTTTATTTATAAAATGTCTTTTGCATTTTTTTCCCTATACCGTAATACTAAATGAGCTATTCCTTCACATGTTTAAAGAAAAAATTAATAATTTATGAAATATTTTGAAATTTTAGAAACACTATATTATAAATAAATGCATGAGTTACAATGTCACATTTTTATAAAAATTGAGGCATTTTTTCTGTCTGAAAATGTGCTCCGCGTCAAGTTCACGCTCTCGTAAATATGGCGAAAACAGCCTTAACATGACACCTTAACTAGGTAGCTCGTTACTAGGGCTAATTTTCCACTCTCCGCACCACGCCAACGCAAGAACTTTGAGCCTCCACTGACCCCAGGACAGGGCAGTTCTTTAATAATTTTAGTAATAACTCAAACTTATTAAGATCTAACATTAAAAATTTAAACTATGATTAATGTTTAGATGAAGACATTTTATATAATCCTTTGTATGAAATGTTAGTACACATTAACATATATATTTCCAAGAGGGTGTAACATATTTCCAAAATTCCATACCATGGAAATCGGCTTCATCGCGCTTAGGGGAGTCCAAATCTCTGATGTAGTACACATTAAATCTAAAAAGCAGGCAATGAGAGTCCGGAGAAATATTGACTGCGATAGGGCCGTGGCTGTAAAAACATGGGACAGATGTGTTGCTAAAATGGTTTTTATAAATAGGAATGTATTTAATTTATATCTTAAATTTAAAAGAAGAGCCCACCCACACCAACAATAGTTAATGAAATTTATTCAATTTTACAGACATTTAGTTTTTTCTTTTCTAATAAATTGGAGCAATATTGCTAGATTTTCTTGAATTTATTTCACATATGAGTGTCGATTGTCTAATCGATTTTTATTAACTTCATATTTCGAAGCATCACGAAAGTCATTGGAAATATATCTAAGAATTTTAAATTAAGACCAAGTGACGACACCCAGCTGCGTGTCTTCCACTTCTCTAAATTTCCTCGTCACGTCAACGTGAAGACTTTGAACCTACACAGATTGAACATGCGTCAGCTCTTCTGTAGGTGGATCTTTTGGTGCACCGCGACTCGAAAGAAACCCGATGCTTTGGGATTCCATACAGGGCGAAAATCGATTACAATGAAAATCGATTACAGAACCGACAGAAGGTGAAAAAAAAAGGCCTTTTTTTTGGTTTGATCTTTTTTTTTTTTTTAATATTTTCTACATTGCAGTCAATGCTATCCCTAAGGTGGCCGGGGGGGAGGGACATTTTGGAGCTTCACACTGATTAACAGCACATCGAGAATTTATGTGAGAAAAAGCAGGTGTTTGAAAGATCGTCATTTGTATCCAAGGGATGGGAATTTCAATACAATGGCTCGCCACAGAAAAGAATGAGCCAAAAGCAGTGAGTCGTTTGGATCAAATTTTCTCAATGAATTGAGGAAAAGGGTGAGTGAGGTGTCATCCCTAGTTCCTTTCAAGCTCTGATGTAGTTAAAATTAAAATAAATTCAAATTTCTGAATGAATGAACATGAAAATTAGGCTCGAGATTTTACTCTAATCAATTCTTTGCACTTGTCAATGAATATTTACTGCTTTCAAGGCTGAAGAAGAATGTCAGCGAAGGCAGTCATCACAAATTACAGTGATTTGAAGGATGCTTTCATTTGAGCCCATTTTTTTCAAACGATATTACTCCATTAACAGTAAAACCTTTTTCTGTGGGGTCCTTTTTTATGCGATTTGCTTTGCTATGAATTTCGATGGCGTTGGCACCCCCGTAATATTTTCTTTCAGTGTACTTATATATATAAGCCCAGTGGCTGAGTGGTTAGTGCATCGCGCTTCCACCCTACAGGTCCGAGGTTCGAACCCCGGGCTGGGCAAGGTTAACTCAGCCTTTCATCCCTTCAATAGATCGATAAATTGAGTACCAAGCTTGCTTGGGAACTTAACACTGGGGGTTTCGCGTCAGACTGACCATGTGACCGGTCAGTCTGGCACCTGAAGGCCCATGGTCGCGTAGAGTGAGTTGGGCACAGTAGGCCTTGGCCATCATGAGCTGTCGCGCCACCGAGTTAAGTTGTTTACTTATATATACTTCAAGACGCGCGCGTTCTGTTCATTTATTATAAACAGTCTTCCGGTAATACTCATTCAATTGCTTTCGCTTGACGCGCGTGCTTCGTCTGTAGAGTTTTATCCGCGGCTCGCGTGTGATTAAGGATTCATTTTAAAGGAAGACAATCTTGTGTGATTGAGGATGAAACCGTCATTGACATTATCAATAATAGAGTGGCAAGAATCGGATTCTGTGTCAACGGATAAAATATACACAGGCATCCAGATTTCCAACAAATTGGGTGGTAAGGGCCAAGAACTTACCAAGAGCCCGGAATGTCGTGGGTTCGAGCCATGTAGAGGGGGCCGCTGCACGTTAAACCTGATGAGGGTCAATTGTCCTCCCGATGGTGGGGTGTAATAGTTAGGAGAGGGTTTGGGGAGCTCAGGTGTTGTTCTCGTCATTTGACCGAAGCTCAGAATTACGCAGTCCGTCACAAATCAGCCTCGTGTTGCTTTATAGTGCGACGTCAATACAACCTCTGACAATAAAGTTCGGTGAATGAAGTCAGAATGGCCAATTTGTCAACACTGTAGAAACAAAACGCTACACAAACGTAGCGACAGGTGTTGATCATCTGTCCCCACCATTGTTCAGTTGAGACTCATTTGTGTTCCGTATAAGACTTGTTTTACAAAGGGCCTGCTTAGTACTTTGGCTCTTAGCTGAGAACAGGAAAATGAACGAACAAAAGATGAATTTTAAGTTTCGATTTAAGATTGGCAAAAGAAACTTCTGAGATGCTAGTACGGGATTATGAATGTGTCCATGAAGTGTGTGTACGAGGGGTTTCGAAAAGCAGGGAGAGTGTCTCTGGCAACCTCCGTCAGTGACGAAAACATTGAGAAAGTGAGGAAAATAATCACTACAGATCGTCAATTAACTGTGCGCAAAAGCTAATGAACTGCAGATTAACCATGACATTTCGTTTCCCAAAATTAAGGGGTGAGAAAAACGTGTTATCGATATTGACGATATTCCTAGCATCCAACAAAAAGTGACAAGGCTTTTGAACACCGTTCCAAAAAATCATTTCTTGTAAAGTTTCCAGGACAGATCTCAGTGGTTATGGGAAATGACTGTTTCGAGAGAAAAGGACAGTACGGTAACTTTCGTTAATATTTCATCTACGTCAATGTTATACTCACCGAACTTTTTATTGTCAAAGGTTGTATAACTCTCGCTCTCATTCCAACAAGTTGAAAAAGTATTTTCTTTTAAAATAGATATCAATTTCAAAATTTCAAAAAAGATCTTCGATCGTGCATATCGTAACTTTTACAAGCACCCTGCCCCCCCCCGTCGTCGCAATAACTTATCACTGACTTTATATGGTGCCAAAAATTAAATCAATTGAAATTGTACCTTTAAGTGAGAAAAGCAATTTTGAACCAATTTATCACAAGCAGATGCGCGTTTTGGATTCAGACGAGTAGCAGTGAATTGTGCATTTTGAAAACTTCTCCATATATACAATAAAAAATTAAATGTTTTAAAATATTTTCATGTGTAAGTTAATTATTTATAATGCCTGGAAACACTCTTTCTCATGTATTTCGTAAATAATTGATGTATTTTATAAATGCGATTTTTTTCTGCAGTATGTAGGCAAAGTTGTTTATTAAATATGAGTATTTAGGAAATTTCCGAATACTTATTTTGTACGGTCTCTATCTACCGCACAAAAACAGGTTTTGCTGTATAATTTTTTGCTGCAATATTCTATAGGTTATGGAATACGAGGCGTTAGCTATATTTCCACAATTCATTTCAATTCACAGAAAATCATTCATAAAACATTCAATGTACGTTTGAATCCTTAATCGTGAAATATTTTTGTTTTATTATCTCTTTTCATTGCTTAGCAACCAATATATTGATTAGCTCATTTCTCTTTCTCATACACAACATATCCTTTTTGATGTCTAAAACTGTTCTTTTGCAAACTTTGCTTCAGAATTTTTTTCACACTACTTTTTATTTGCTTTCTAATTTGAATTTCAGCTTTCTGCCAACTTATACACAAAAACTATAACAAAAAAAATCGAGTCCAAATTCACATTTAAAAAAAAACGAGAATCACTTATCCAAACAGTAAACTAAAGGTTATAACAATTTTTTTTTCTATTTTTAACGTCTAGAATATTAGTGCTTTTTAATAGTTACTGAAAAAAAGATTTTATAAAAAAATTTATTTCCTCCCACGTTAGAAAAAGAAAAGTAAAATTCTTTTTTACTTGAAAAAAAAACAAGCAAACAAGTTTCAGCTATATATACATAAATAAAATGAAAAAAAGAAAATATCTAAAACTGACAAATTACTGAAATAATCCTCCGGGAAGCGTTCCAAAAGACAACAGGAAGAACAATTCTAATTTCCCGCATAATGGAATTATTGTTAAAAAAGAAAAAGAATTCTTAGATCGCCTTAAGTGAGGAGGTTACCCAGAGTGGGAGCGAGTCGTCATAATCCTCGCCAAATGGAGCCATAAAGTGAGTCTCGGAATCGGTCCACGGCTCACTCCCTCCCTCCGCGGACCCGGTCACAGTTATCTTTCTACTCTTCTCGAAAAGCGCGCGTCACGTATCATGGAATCCTTCTGAAAGTTACTTCTTGAACGGAGAAGCATTGAGTGTCGACAAAAATATACACCGCTCTTTGAGATTAGTTGATTGAAAAGCAAGGTAAGTTCACGTTAGAGTTTTTGTAAAGGCAATTCTTAGTTACTTTTTTTGCCTCTCTATTTGAATTGTCAAACTATGAAGAATTATCTATATTTGTGTTTTAAAATTTGGAATTTAACTGAAATTGTTGGTTATCTTAAATGATGTTGCAACGATTATTTTGAGTTGAGCTGTAAAAACAAACTTTGCAAAATACCTTGAAATATCAAACGCCTATTTCGTGAAGTATAAAGCAATCATTTATTTAGAAACCACTGTTATTAATTCTTCAATACGTTCAGTATAAGCAGGAATTGAATGGAATCCCATTCTGCTTTTAAATTAAGCTAAGCAACTAATAAAAGAATTTAAAAATATCTAATATCGGTAAGCTTGTTATTTTAAATAGTTCACATTCATTTAATATAAGGGTAAGAATTATTTTTTAAATGAAACAAAAATTTATTTCTAAATTAACAAAGTATTGGAATATTCTTTTATATTAAAAAATTTAGGGATAAAAACTGTTTTTTACTTATTTAAGTTTATATCTTTTTCATGTAAATAGTTATTCATATTTTAAGAGAAATAACATTTTTAAAAAGGGGGAAAATATATCAAACGCTTTTAAAAGTAAGCTTTAAAATACCTCCTTTTACGTAATATTAAGCATAGTTGTTCGTAAAATTTAAGACCAAGATGTTTTTTATTTTCATGAAATTTACTAAAAATGTGTTAATTTTTTAAAATATTTTTCTTAAAATAAATTTTTTCAATTCTAACATTTTTAGAATAATTTAAGATTGATTAGCACATTATTAAAAGCATAATAAAAAATTTAGTTAGAATTTAGAAATAAAACGTTTGGAAGTATAACAGTTTTTTCCCCTTCTTATAGGAAATTTAAAAACATTAATAGAGAGTGTATCACGATTATATTATAAAAATGTTGTACAATTTTTAAATTTTGTTATTAGATTCTATCTATTTTATTTAAGATTAATCAAGATTAAACATAAATAATTTGTATAATTTTTAAAGTGAAAAATTCTTGATTTTAGTGATACTTCAACAGAAATTTTCAGAGATATCTTTTGATCTGTATTAAATAAGTTTTTTTTTTTTTTAACAGAGAAAAAAAGAATAAATACTTGCTTTGCAAGTGAAAAATTGAAGGAAAATAAACAGATTTTTCTTATTAAAAATGCAAAATAAACTTAATAAAGAGTAATTTAATTTTAAAAATAATTATATAAAGAATAGAGGATTTTTATAGAGCATATTAATTTTTTTGTGTTCAGTTAAATTTAGTTTGTGTTATTTGAGCCACATGTTATATCTGAAAAAAAGCTCTCATCAAATTTTTTCAATAAACAATTTTAAAGAGGAAAATAGTTGTACTTTTTTCTTATTATTCTTATGGAAAAAGTTAATGTAGGACTTTAAAATACTAGGCGAGACAAATAATTGTTCAGTTACAAAAGACTGTAGCTCAATTTTAAAAAGTATATCCGAAAGATTTCACGAAAATTTGAGTTAATAAGTTTACCGGATTTATATATCGAAGTGGAGCTTGGAGTATTTGGAATGAATCTAGAGATCATGTTACACACATTTTTAAAAATGACCTTTCTGAAAGAGTTTTCTTCCCCTTCGCTCGGCTAAGAATGAAAAATATTTGACACACAATGGAGATTATTGAGCCAGCAGACCTTTCTATCTTGAGACATTTAGATAAAAATGAGTAAAAAGAAAAATATTATTAAACTTTTATCATTGATGCTTAACCTACATTTCCCCCCTTCCTGTCGTTATTGAAGAACCAGTTTTTATAGAGAGAAATTGAACTCATGGAAAACATAAAAAGTGCTTTGAGACGTCAGACACATAAAAATCCTCAAAAGCATCCATTGTGACGTGTTTTTTGAAACTACAATGGGGATGAATTATCATTCGTAAAAAGAACTCATTTTATTATTTTTTGACACAGACCTTCAACAAATACTGTATTTTGCTTCTGTGTAACAACCAACTTATTGTGCGAACATTTCGAATTCTGCTGGACACAAAAAGTTCGTGAACCACACGATCAAATAACGAGACCAGTTTCTGAGCTCTCTACATCCAAGCCAACTTCAATCCCCAAACATTTGAAATACATATCGGACACATCAATCGACAGAAATGCCGCTGGTCACGAGCTCGCAAAATTTGTGTGTGAGGGATTCTTAATAATAAAAACTGACTTACAGGTATATATCCTTTAGTTAGAAATGAAATCCTCATGTTTCAATAAATGGGCATAGTGAACGTTAAGAATAACTGAAATTAAAATTCTTTTCTGTTGTGAAATGAAACATTCAGAGCAAAACACCAATTCAAAAAATGTTCTTACTCTAATTCAAAACATCCTAGAATCTCTTGAATTAAAACCACACTTCTATTGACAACAGCGCCTTAATAATACTGAGATATCTCCACGTACCGAAGATTGTTTTTTTGCAACATCCACGTTTCCTGGGGCCCTCCTCTCTTGAACGTGCACTCTCTTCTCTTATTCGTTTAAAACACTCGAACATTGAGCAGTCGCAAAACTCATCAATCTCGTGGTTACCACACAAAAAAAAGTACGTGAGGTTCAACGAAAAAAATCAAAAATCAACCGGTTTTCTATGTAATAAAGTACATTAGAATAAATTATATCCGCTATCCAATGTATCGCAATTTAGTGCTCTTGTTCAAGATATGTGCACAACAATTTTCATTCTGACTCGAATTTAAGAAAAATCTAACTTTACTTCAAATTCTATTTCATTACAGGACGTTCCATTCGATATTTCAACCGAAAGGAATAGTAACTTCAATGATAGAGATTCGTTCAAAAATCAGCCTTCCCTTTTTACCGGTTTTCTAAACACCAACGGATGTCTGAACGGAAATTATAAACGCGTCTATTACTTTACCAAACTCTCTTGTTTTCAGATGGAGGGGGGGGAGGAGTAAAAAAATTCCTCATGCTCCCTTCTTTTCTGATCCTCAGAGATCCCTAGCAGGGGAACAGCACGTTATCTTGTTGCCAATGTTCCACGACACACATCAGAAGAAAAGAAGGGCATCATAATAAAAAGATTCTGTTAAGAGCATTCCCCCCCCCCTTTATAACTAGCCCTCTCCTATAGGCTAATAGCTCTAATGCATTGATAGATTATTACAATAATTACTTAGTAATTGACTACAATTTATGTATCATTTAATGCATAAGGAAAGAAGATAATTACATTGTTTTCGGTGCAATAATTTTCTTCCGTAATAAATACCAGATGTTCAAAACACCGACTTCATAATCCCATTCTTGATGGATATCGGATGAACATCCGGTTCCTAAGTCGGATGGTATTTAAAGACTATTATTGTGAAAGAATCTTTGTAATTCTTATTGCCATTTGAAGATACAGTAAACAGCCCTTTTAAGAGTCCTGGTATGGCCTTCCTCTATCGCCAAAGTGGATCTGATAAATCGTTCATAGACATTCTTCTTTGAATGAGTGAGGTCCCTATTCAGCTACTCGAGGGATTTTGGCGACGGACGTCGCAATTTTGAAACATGGTCAAGGGACGAGGACGACACCTGTGTGAGCTGATACCTCCCTCTCCTAAATTCCACACCAATGGGAGGACGTTTGAGCGTCGATAGATTTAACTTGCATCTCCCCCCTCCCCTACAGGGCGTGTCTTCAGAGGTTCTAGGCTCGAATTCATGACACGCCGGCCACGAGTCCGTTACCTTTGTTGTGAAAAGCGCAATAGATGCCGCTCCCACTTTCTCTGTATATATAAAATGTGTTTTGTTTCGGATCCGATTAAGTTCTGCCTTAGTTTTGCCTTAACCATGTTGATGTTTTGCTTCGCTCACTAGTTTTAGTACTTAAAATTAATAGGCAGAACTCACTACAGTGTGTAAATATATATATATAGAACGTCATATTAAAAGCATAAAAAGTATCGGGCTGATGGAATCGACATTTGCGGAGAATTTATTTATAGTAATTAGTTAAGATCACATTCTACTACGACCCAATTTAGTAAGTGTGCGAAAACCTTGACCACTCTGCTAACACGACCACGACATTCCACTTCGAAGCAACATGAGGCTTACTGAGTGAGTGAATATTAACGTCGCACTGTTCAGCTACACGAGGGCTTTTGGTGACGGACCTCGTCATTTTGAACCATGGTCAAGGGATGTGGACGACACCTGAGCTGGCACCCCCCTCTCCTAACTACCACACCAGCGGGAGGACGTTTGAGCTCTCGACAGATTTAACGTGCATCGCTGCCCTACATGGCGGGTCTTCAGTGGTACTGGGCTCGAACTCGTGACAAGGCCAGCCACGAGCCAATACCTTGACCACTCGGCTATCGCGGCCACACGAGGATTACAGAAGGGAGACAGTGTTATTTTTTAATCGTCGGTCAAGTAGCATGGACGACACCTGAGCTAGTATCCCACTCTCCAAATTCTCATATCACTCCAACCTTAGAACGTGAAGCCTCGGCAAATTTAATGCGCATCATGGTAGGTGTTCAGTGATATCAGAACTCGAATCCATGACTCCCCAGAAACAATGTCTATCGCTTCCACCACAGTCGAATGAGAACCTCTTTCAGATGAATTCCACACATGGGAGATTCTGTGTACTGTAGATTGGAATCTATAAGACGCCTCATCTCAGTGTTCCGGCACCTACAAGTATACCTCCACTCCACTAGAGGCTCCGTGTTTTAACGATTACATGTAGACTGAACTCATTTACTTCTCCCAACAGCCCTGTGTAGACTCATTGAGTTCGAGCAAGAAAACACGTTGCTAGGTCTAGCATGGTTAAGGCAGTTTTCGCCATAGGCACATGAGCGTGAACTTAACGCGAAGCCCATTTTCGGACAGAAAAAATGCTTCAATTTTTATAAAAATGTATGACCTTGTAACTCACACATTTGCTTATAATATAGTGTTTTTAAAATTTCAAAATATTTCATAAATAGTTAGTTTTTCCTTTTAACATGTAAAGAGATAGCAGCTCGTTTAGCATTACGGTATGGGAAAAAAGATGCGAAACACGTTTTATAAAAGAAAAAATGTATCAACTCGGATAAAAATGAATAGTATGATAAAATAAGTGATTCTCTACAGATAGTGAAGCCACAGAATACAATATTAATGTTTGAGTACTTTTATATCTGATAAAATATTCCGAATTCGGGTCCTATACTTAAACATTAGCCGAAAACACCCTTAAGAAAACCACTTTAGACTGGAGATATGCTATGGTAAGGTATCCCAAACATTTAGTATAACTTGAGGTTTAAACGAGTCCTTGTAATAAAACGAATAAACCAACAGTTAGTTTATTGTTCTGTCACAGAAACTTGGGATCACAGAGCTAAAAAATTCTGATCTCTATTAAACTCCTCTAATATACAGATTTTTGTGCAGCAAAATTACATTTAATACAATAACTCCTTTTCCCCCACTTAACTAAACATGTCTTGAAAACATTTAATAAAAAGTAGGATAGTTTCTTTGTAACAAGTAATATAAAAGTAAATTAAGTCAATTCCTACTTAGGTCAACAAAGAAAAAATTTATTTTACTTTTTATGAAATAGTTACAATTCAGGCTGTTTTCGCCATATGCACGAGAGCGTGAACTTGACGCGGAGCACATTTTCAGACAGAAAAAATGCCTCAATTTTTTAAAAAATGTGTTACACTGTAACTCATGCATTTGTTTATTATATAGTGTTCTTAAAACTTCAAAATATTTCATAAATAATTAGTTTTTCCTTTTGACATGAAGGAATAGCTCCTTCAGCATTATGGTATTGGAGAAAAAATACGAAACACATTTTATAAAACAAAAAATGTATCAACTCGGATAAAAAGGAGTAGTATGATAAAATAAGCGGTTCTCTACAGGAGAGTGAAGCCAGAATACAATATTAATGTTTGAGTACTTTTATATATGAAAAAATATCCCGAATTTGGGTCCTATTCTTTAACATTAGCCGAAAACAGCCTTAATATAAATACTATGTATATACATGTGACAAAATAGAAAGTGATTTTTTCCTTGCACAATTTTCCCATTTTTCTTTCTATATAGGATGCCGGACTATTTTTTTTTTGTGGTACTATTTACTCAATGGTTAAATTTAATTCTTATAAAATAGTGTAGTAAAAAGTAAATCACATTCTCAGAAATTAGACCATCCCAGGTAGGATTCGAACCCACGACCTTTGGATTAGAAGTTTAACACGCTATCCATTGCGCCACAGGGACACAACAAACGATTTTCCTTTCTATATAGGCTGTTGGACTATTTTTGTTTCACTATTTATTCATTTTTTAATTTAATGAATGAATTATTATTTGAAGAAACTGTATTAACATCAAGTGTCATCCACTACAAGTTTTAAAAAAATGTATTTGAATTTGAATGAAGGAACAGAAAGTATTTTTTTAGCGATTGAAAATTTGAACAAGATTATATGAGTGCGAACTAATAGTAGGAATTTAAGAAATAAATTATCTTTTTCATACAGAAGACCCCACTCATCTTACTTGCATCCATTTCGTTCTGTAATTTCCATTGGGTTTTCTAAAACTAAGGAGCGTCTGCATAAACTTTTCATTTATTTGCATTTTTAAATTTATTCGAAAATCATGTTCAGTTGGAACACGCACGAATACTTTTGTTTATAACACATTTTTAACTTTCTCACACCGTGCCTCATCTCACGAATTTGAAACTCCGTGAAGCATACTTTTAGTCACACGGATAGACGAGAAGAGTCCATTTCGCACACGAACATTTTGTTTTCTTTACTTTACTAAAATATTAATTTTATTTTTAGAACAAATTTCTATATACGTATTCAATTTTTTTTTATGTTAACATAAATATATTTAATTTCTTAAAATTTGGAAATTATATAAGTATGCATCTGTACTCTTTAAGTGAAAGATGTCAGACATATTTTCTTTGATTCATTGTTCAAATTACACAGTTATGTCAATTTTGAGCCATCTGATGGTTTATTTAATAACATCGCACCCAGAAATAATACGAGACAAGACCACTTTTTTACCTCTTTTCTACTTTTTTCAAATGAAATTTTATAATACTTCTCTTAAGATACTTACGTGTTTAAAAGAAAGAAAACATGAAAAAATTCCGTAAAATCCGGTTTATAACGCGCACTTTTAACACAAAAAATAAGAGCGAAATTTACGGATGCACAAAAAATGCCCGGTATAAAAATAAAAACTTGGAAAAGAAAAAAACAAGCATAAAAAAAAAATTAGACTTCTACATATATCGAAATCTGTGTAATTAAAAAAAAAATTACATACCTTATGGACTTTTGTGTCGTACTCTATGTAGTTTTAGAAGCATACTATTTTTTTAAAAATGCCTGGAATAATACCTCAAATATATGACTTCAAAACATAAGAGGATTGCATAAGTACATTTCAGGTTTTTTTAGTAAAAAACGGGGTGCACGTTATATAGGGCGAATATACCTAAAAATTAAGAAATGCAACTTGAATGTATAGGTGAGCCTTACACACGGTATTTTAGGGTGCTCGTTATTTAAATTTGTAGTGCATGAGTCAAATGATAAATTACAAAGTAACACTGGTTTGAATTTAGTTTTGAAAAGTAATGGTAAAATTTTAAAAATTATGGGAAAAAAATACCCTTATAATGAAGATGTACAAAATAGAATACAAAGTGAATAAACAACTTGGCAGACATCCCAGAAATCTGTTAAATGCGTCATTTGAGGCAAATTTTAAGATAAGATGGACTGATTTTCCGATTCGAAACTACACGACAGCTATTATTGTAATTTTGAGCAATGGTCAGGGGACGAGTGAGCTGGCCACCCTCACTCTGGATTTCCATACTAACGCAGGGATCGTGGTAGCCTTGAGGTCAAGGGAACGGACTCATGGCAGGCGTGTCCGAGCCTAGTATCGCTGAAGACCACCGTGCAGAAGGGGTTTATCGTGCACACTGAATATGTTGAGGTTCAAACTTCCTCCTGTTGGTGTGAAAGTTATTAGAAAGTGGTGCCAGCTGAGGTGTCGTCCTCGTCTCTTATCCATGGTACAAAATGAGGAGGTTCGTCGCCAATAGCCCTCGAGCAGCTCTATAGTGTGACGCGTAAATATAATTCTCTCTCCATACTAACGCAACGTGAGCACTTTGAGCGTCGACAGATTAAAAATTCCTCTAGTCGACAGGTATTTAATAGCACTAGGTCTCAAACCTCCAACTTGACAGTAAAAATGCCGACCCTGAGCTCTTGGCCATGTCGGCTTGGTTACTGAGGGTACAAATTGGAGAATGGAAAAACACTATAACCGCGGCAAGAGATTTGGAAATATGTAACAGTAGTAATTTTCTATTTTAGTTGGGTAGCACTAACCTCATTTTATTATTGGATTAATATTACTCTTTATTTTAGTGCACTGTATTCCAGCGGAATAAAAAAAGTTAATATTTTATCCGACATTATCATTATTTTCCCAATCTATCAAAGTGGACCATAAAATTTAAGCATTCCCATTAAAATTTTCGTCATAGTCTAAATTTTAAAAAAAATAAATTATGTTTCTGTAAAGTATAAATAGAAAGCGTATAACATTAAAAAAAAAAAACAACGTTGGTCATTTTAAAACCCATAAGAGATAATTTATCATCATGCTCGTGATGAGAGTTCATTAAAAGCCAACGAACTACTTTTAATGGCGTCGTTAAGACAAACGCGTTTGAATTGGTTCTTCCCACTGAAGGGCCGAATTTCATTTCACTTTAGTTCGACTCTAATTAGCGCAGTTCTAATACAATAATTTTCTTTGGATTAAAAAACGTTAATAATTCTATGCGTAAAATTATTTGTTTTTGAAATCTAAGGGGAAAAAAAAAGGAATTCCGAAAGAAATATCTGGTAGTTTTAATTATATGCTAAAAATATTCATCCGAAAGGGCAAGGGGTTTTAGCAGGGTTGCTGATGTTTAAAAAGTGGTCCTGCGAGAAAAAGGATGCAATGAATATTTGAATGAAATGTAAAATCGAATTCCAATTGATTTTCTTCCCTCGTTGTCACTAAAAAGTTGAATTTTGCGCATCTTATTAAAAAAACAAAACACAACTTGTGTTATGCTCGAGACCAATAAATTTGTTTTCAATTAAAGTAGTATTAACCAGTGGATCGTGGTGAGGGGTTTCTTGCCGTTAAGGGAAACAAAAGTCTTGGGTTCGAGTCCCATTCATTCAAAGACTATCACGATGGCCGATGGGTCATGGACTCGAACTCATGGTAAATCTAAATTTCTTAAGGCAGTCTTCCGCAAATGTTAAAGAATACGGAATAGAATTACTTATTTTATCCTACTCCTCTTTTTTATCCAAGTTCACATCTTTTCTTTTATAAAACGTGTTTCGCATTTTTTCTCCTGTACTGTAATGCTAAATGAGCTATCCCTTTACATGTTAAAAAGAAAAACTAATTATTTACGAAATATTTTGAAATTTTAAAAACACTATGTAGTAAACAAATGCATGAGTTACCATGCCACAAATATTTATAAAAATTGAGGCACTTTTTCTGTTTGAAAATGTGCTCTGCGTTAAGTTCCCGCTCTCGTACATATGGCGAAAACAGCCTTAAGCTCAACTTGTTCAAACTAAATGAATCCAGTGAAACATTTAATCAGCGTAGCAATTAAAATAAACCGTTTCAGCGTTTTATCATTTGCTGCTCGTTACATTGCCTCGTCCATATTTTCTGAAGAGAGATGTAAATAGGTAACCAAAAACACTTATAGCGAGGGTTTCTAAAACAGAGATTGGTTTAAAGCAGTGCGCGCATGGACGATTTAAAGAATAATGGTTTCAGAAAAATGTTTTATAGTTTAATTAATAAAGAATACAAAAAAAAAAAAAATGTTAAGAAGTTTGTCAAGCCATTAATTACTTAAAATAATTTCAATATGTTGAAACTTAAAAATTTAATTTTAAAGTCATTCAATCATTTTTTTTTAATTATTAGACAACAATTTCCAAAGAAGTTTCATTTTTATAAAGTAAATTTGAAATGTATAAAATTTATAACAATAATTTATATGAATTGATTAGTAATTTTTATGTTTATAAGAATAAATCATTTTAATTAAAATTTTAATTGTGTTTATAACGATTATAATTTGCACAAGGAAAGTAAATTAACAAAATTATTACAAAAATAAATTTTCCAAATTTTGTATATTTAATTGAAGAGACCGTGATTTATTTAAATGCAAATATATGAACCAATTATTAATAGTTCTAATTATCAATTTAGTGAGGGTTTGAACTACGTACTACAGTAACACACACAGACTCTAGCAGTTTATCATGGATGGACTGCTGGGGGGCGTATTTTCAGTCTTTGCGTTGCTTCTGAATGCGACGGTCACTCACCAAATAATCAATCAACTCCCGCTCCAAAGTTAGTCTAATGATTAATTAAACTGAGCACTATGAAATTGGAAACATCTCTTGTTTTTACAAAAATAGGGAACATCTTCCAAAGCTCTTCTTTTAGTTATTTCTATTGAACACATTTTTCTACATTTATATACTTGTCAAAAATTTTGTATTTAGGATCTTTTCTATTTTTTAAAATATTTTTTTGCCACCGTTACTTTTGACGTAGCCTAATGCAGAGATTGTATTTCAGTGACGAAAATAAAATGTTATTTAAAAATTCAAAAGAGAAGTCATGCGTTGTAGAATTAGATTTGTTAATAAGAAACGCGGCTCCTCTATTTCAGTCTTTCCATGCAAAAGAAAAACACTGTTTCTTGAAGATATAAAAAGCAACTCAGAATCAAACTGTTATGAATTCAAAAAATAATTCTATTACGTCCTTTTTCTTTCTATTCCGCATTCTTTTTTGAGAGGAATCCTCTCGGCCTCCCTTTTTGGAAAATTGTCTCCACTCTCTGCATGACCTTGATTCCGGAGACATGGAGATCAGCGGGTTAATGAAGCCTTCTCTTTCTCAAGCGTGAGCTCGTTAGCTTCGCTTCGCTGCCGCTCACCAACCCTCCCTTCTCGAGATGGACAGATCAGGATAACTATCGGTGTCGAAATTTTTATTCTCGCCACACTTTTACCAACACAAAAAGGAAAGCTTTAATTGGAGGCTGATACAAAGAGGCAAATCCTAGTTTCTGTGCTTTTCTAAATTAGAAACTATACAGGAACATTTTTTACCCAGTAATATTGCCAATGATTTTCTAGAGCACGTTTTTAATGAAAATTGGTAGCATTTTTTGCCAGGATTTCGAAAGGTATTAGTTTTAATTTTGAATTGGAACAATTTAACCGTCGAAATAAATTTACAAAGGTTGAGGTGTGGCAAAAAATAAGAAATTTAAAAGTAAAAAAAGGAAAAATCAATTAGTTACAATTTGCTTTATATTACCATCATCATAAATTCTTTTGGTGCTTTTAAGTTTTCAAAGCATTTGTCAATCCCAGCATATTACGGGGTCGATTCATCACCCGAGGGAACTGCGATCGTTTGCCGATTGTAACGTGATTATATCAAGTAAACAATAACAATTAATCGTTTCGAATCTGTTTCTTTAGGTTTGCAAAATTAAAACTCTTTAAATTCGAAATGCTCAGAAAATTTTAAAACTTAAAATACCGCCACCGTATTTGATAAAAATACTAAAAATATGAAATAATGGTACTTACGTATTATCGCAACCTATTGACGACAATATATGAAACGAAGTACGTGATTGCCATTTCAGCGCATACGACACATGCGAAATCGGAGGCGCCAACCTGGTGAATTATCTTGAACGTTGGCAATTGTTGATAATGTGTGGGTACGTAAAAACCAAAATAATTAAAAAGTACTCACATTACAGTCGAAATGTATTTTGGAACATCTTTTAATTTCTGTGACACAGAAGATTTATTCATTCTCTGCAAAATTCTTTGGGTAGATCGTGGCTTTGAAAAACAGAATTTTGTAGGAATTGAATTTGGTTTTAATGTCCTATCGTTGGTGAAAGGCGGATACATAAAGCATGCTTCAAAAATGATCAGAGCATACTAATGAAGAGTTAGATGGTTTGAAGTTTGTTCGACTTAAATTTTGTATCAATTTTTTTAAATAAATATGGATTCTTCAATGGAAACCGAAAAAAACTTTTCGTCCTTCAGTCACTATGACAGTTTAATACGCTACAGTATTTATGTTTGTTACATGAAAGTAGATGCAAATCCGAAAATACCGCCAAAATATTCACTCGAAGGAACACGTGGGTATTTGTTGAGCGTACTGTCATGTGATTATGACGTCAGGTGAATCGAGTCCATTGACTATTAGTACAAACACTCGGCCCCAAACGTTCTTTCCTTTTAAGACTTGAATCAGATTCCTAAATCGGATTTTTTTCTTTTGTTAAACTACCGTACTCTGAAGCAGTAGGATGACGGACCTCCTAACTTTGAACCCCGCTCAAGCGACAACTGAGCTGGCATCCCCAGTCTCCAAACAACTCATTCACTACAAATTGAATGTGCGTCCTATAACTTTACATTGTTGGCCTTTAGTGGTATTAGGACTCGAATGAAATAACTCCGACCACGAGTTCGCGACAACGATCATGGTTACCGTGGACACATTTAAATCCGGAACATATTTTGAAATAGGATAAAAAAATAATTTCCCACTGTTTAAATAATTTTGCATGTTGTGTATACTTAAAGCATCATTAAAATTTTACAAGTTTTTTTAAAATACTCACTTTTTTGCCTTAACCGCTAATAGTCATGGTCGTGGTCGGTGTTGTTTCTGCCGAACCATGAGTTCGAGTCATTTTGCCACTTAATACTCACCATGTATTAAATTTCTCGAAACTTAAAATCCTCACTTTCCAAAGTGTGTAATTTTGTAGAGTGGGGTGCCGGTTCAGATGGCGTCTTCGTCATTTTTATGTCGTTCAAAAGTATGAGATCCTTAGCCAACAACCCTCCTGTTGCTTCGAAGGACGACGCAATCAATACTTTATCAGAGAAGTAAACATAAAATGATGAGGCACTGGACTTACTTTTCATGACTGAGGTTTAAAATGTTGCCAGTAGCCCTCGGGTTGCCTCAAGGTGCGACGTTGCTGTGACTCTCATTCGTGGGACTAATTTGTAGCTTCAACTATCGCCTAACCTCATCAACGAATCAATGAGTGGGGCTTATTTCCTTTAGGAAAAAAAGGGAAACTGAAATAAACTGCTCTCTATAAAGAGAAAACTTTAAATAGAAACTAGAGTAAAGTTTATTTCTGAAAAAAAAAGCGTCCTGTGGATGCTCTCTTCTTTAGCGTTCGATGGTAAAAACCTTAACGGACTCCCGGGCGCTAAATATAATTTTTTTTACCTCTGGCTCATACCATCGGAATTTTTTTATCGAATATCGAAGAGTAGCAACTTCGTTATTTGTTGAGTCGCGTCAGAGATCTCATGAATACTCGCGTGTTGTAGGAGTTGCTTCATTTTTTAATACGTATTAACATTCTGATTCTTTACGACAAAAAAAATGATGAATACGTAGCTGTTTTATTCAACTTTCCACTTTTCAAAATAACGAAGCCTTTGGTCAATAATATCCTTATTTTGAGAAAACCCCGACCTCCGCTTTGCTAACAAACCTGATTAACAATCGGAAAACAACGGGGTTTCTCTTCACGAAGCGGAAACATTATTTTTGTAGCCATTAATAAAAGATTCTCTTGTGTTGCTTCTCAGCTGACCATTCATTAAAGATACCTACCTATAAGGAGTATTTTGTTGTGTATGGAGAGGGACTCGCTTCCAAACATCTATCTAAAGGAGACGCGTTTTGTTTCGGACAGATTTAAAATGTCTTCGATATGTACTTCGACATACGCTTGCTCACATAAGTAAGTATGCAACTCATAGCTTAAGTGAAAAAGCTCTAGTTCTCAAATAAATATAAGAAAAATATTATTTTGGAGAGTGTTGTTCATAGCTTCTGTGATTCAAGTCATAAAGTAATGAAAAATAAACCAAATCATTATATTTTAAAAAACTTTAAGAGTAATTTTGTTAACTACCAGTAGAAATTTAAATCACAAAAGTATGTATGCACTCTGAATTTTTGACTTTTAAATAGACTGAATGAAACTTCTCGAGTGATTTTTCGTATTTCAGAAGTTCTGCTACAAAGCTTGTAAGTTTGAGCTTTAAGTACATCACAACAATTCACCAATGCCTCCACGTGGAAAAGAATTATCAAAAGGTCTAAAGGATGCAATAATAAAGCTCTATAAGGAAAGCAAGTCCCAAAGATAAATCTCTAAAATCATAAGCAAAAGTCCTGCAACAGTGCAAAAAATCATTGAAAAGTTCCAGGCTGAGGGAAATACTCTAAACAAGCCAAGAACAGGACGACCGCCCATTTTCATGGATCGAGAAAGGCGAATTATTGTTGGAAATGTGAAAAAAAAATCCGAAGATTAGCGCACAACTGATGTGAAAAACAATTTTGCGAAGTCATGCAATCCTGAAACAATTCGCCGTGTGTTACGGAAGGCAAGATACCATGGTCGAAATATGCGAAGAAAACCATTGTTTAGCAAAGTGAATCGCAAAAAGAGAATACATTTTACAAAAGAAAATGAAAAGCAGGACAGAAATTTTTGGAATTTAGTGATTTTTTCGGATGAAAGAGTAAATTCGACATCCACGGGTCAGATGGACACCAAAAAGTTTGGAGGAAAGCAAATGCAGCTCTAAAACCAAAGAACATGAAAGGAACTGTAAAACACGGCGGTGGTTCGATTATAGTTTGGGGTTGCATGGCAGAAACTGGAGTAGGAAATTTAGTTATAATCGACGGAATAATGAATCAATATAGCTATTTGAATATTTTAAAGAATAATCTAAGCCAAAGTGCTTCTAAATTGGGACTCGATGGATCCTTCAGTTTCCAACAAGATAATGATCCCAAACATACTGCTCGAGTTGTTCGGGAATGGCTGCTATA
This sequence comes from Trichonephila inaurata madagascariensis, assembly GCA_019973955.1. NCBI lineage: Eukaryota > Metazoa > Arthropoda > Arachnida > Araneae > Nephilidae > Trichonephila > Trichonephila inaurata. Next base: position 276,723 of record BMAV01006101.1, read on the forward strand.
TAACGTGCGAAAACAGGTAAAAACCCCACCGCAGTCACCTGATCTTAATCCCATTGAACACTTGTGGGATTATCTCGATCGCCAAATTAGAAAGCAAGAGATCAAAACTAAGAATGATCCTTTTGGAGGAGTGGCAGAAAATACCATCTTCTGTCACTCAAAACTTAGTAAAATCAGTGCCATCTAGATTGAGAGCTGTTATTAAGGCCAAAGGCTATCCAACAAATTTCTAATTTTTTTTGAAAAATTGTAAAATTTGCAATATTAATGTCTTTGTTTTTGTTTGCATGCTTACTTTTATGATGTAAATTACATCCTATTTTTAAGTTAAGCTCATCTTGCTAATTAAATATTTGTATTTTTTAAAATATTTTTCATTTTGTAATTAAGCTCGATTTTGCTGTAATCGAAATAAATCGTTAATTTGAAAACTCTAATATTGTAGGTCTGTTTTCTTTCATAGGACATCATCACATACACTCTGCATACTTACTTTTGTGGCTAAGTGTATATATTCGAAATAGAAGGCCAAGCTGCTTTCCTTTTAAGGGTTAAGTATAGAGAATAGAGGGTGGCATTGACCCTCCACTTACCCCTCGCGAAGCATCTGAGACAGACAGTTGCTTTGTCCGTTGTCGATTCCGGTATAGTACTCATTTAAATAATTATAGAATTAATGGAGGCCATAAGGTTATTCGTAGGAGATTTATTATCCTTAACAATTTCTAAAAGCATTGGCAATTAAAAGTCATTTATATTAGCTTTTTGAAATTTTTTACGGTTGTGACACCTCAAGTTAAAGTCACTTTGAATGAATTGTTTTTTATGGCCTTCGTGAGTGGTACATTTCAAAAAGGGAACACGCTTCCCTTAAAACAAGCTTCCCTCTATACAGAAGTAGTAAATCAAGTATATTTCTTTCTAAGTAGCGATGTATATATATTTAATGTGAAAGAAGAAAAAATAGACAGACAGTGGTCTTCTATTTTAGGTGAGAAAATGATGCAATGAATGGCCCTTTATTACTGTTTCATCCATCGAGTATTGTATTTTCTTGCACAGATGGTGATGTTCGTGCGGTGGCTTCCCTTGATCATCATGGGGTCGATGCAAGGCGGCAGAATCCATGGACACAGACACCACAACAATAATCGCCTGATGGAGCTTCTGACGGCCGGCATTGTCGCCAAGGTGCTTCAGAAGCAAGAGGGGGATGGCGGGGGTGGCCACGAATACTACCCAGTCCCCATCCACCTACCCATCCATCATCACCACGGGCATGGAATGGGCATGTCCGCATCTGAGTCTCAAGGGCACCACCATCACGTGACAGAGAAAATCATTCCCATACCGTGAGTAGAGAGATTCCATTTATCACCTTTAAAGTAAAAAAAAAAAACCGTCTATGGAGTGCTTCGAGTTGAAAAAGGGTCCATAAAATCCAGCAGAGATATTCGTTGTTTTCAAATGCACAGTAAAAATGGTACTTAAAATAAAAAGATGGAGGAAAGGATGTTCGATTTTAACGCTAAAAACAACCAGGGATATCCTACTTTAATTTGAGAACTATCCTATCTTTGCTTATAAAAGTATACGTATATTTCTTACTCCTTCATGGCTGTCCTTCTGAATGCGTGCAGCTAGTAAGAAGTATTCTGCACGATGCCTTTGCTAGATTTAAATGTCATCCCTTTCCTAGGTTTTTGTGGGGATGTTCTGATGAGAATCACCAAGGTTTACTCAAAATTGACTGTGCATCAGCTGTCCTCTTTCTTTCCCCTCTTATTTTAACAAAAACAAACTACTTAATTACAATTCTCCCAATGACGGCCTGATAATCACTGGCAGCTTTAGCACAATTGAAAAAAAAGAGTATTCATCTGTGTGTGTGCATTAGGATAGTTTATATATGCACACCAAATCCTACTCCTCTACCTTTTTTTTGCTTACACACAAAAAATTATAGTCACAAATTCACTGCATTATATTTCGTTTGCATATTTTGTGTATGTGTGAACTTAACTCATATATTTGTTTCCTTTTTCTTATACATTTAATAACTCAGAATATATCTACATTTCTGGCCACACAAAATGCAGCACCAGGAAGGATCAGAGATTTTATAGCGAAATTTTTATTTGGCAGATAACATATTGTACATAGATCATACGGTTAAAATTACAACCTCTTGTGACGCGTGGATGATGACAAATTCAGTAGTTAGAGTAGTCGCCATTATTGGCTATAACCGCTGCACATGCCTCGGCGTAGAATCAAAAAGAAGTCCATGCAGCGTTAATCTTGGACATGCCAAAGTTAATCTTGTGCAGCAGCGGATGGTGTATCCCAGGCCAGTCGTTGTGCAAGCATTGTGCAACTACACGTTTTCGAATGGCTATAGATAGGAAGAACAAGCAGGCCAAGGAAGAAATTCAGTCTGATGGGTAAAGAACACCTCTTGAGCATTGCGTGCCTCATGTGGTCGCGCATTATCCTGTTGGAACACGGCTGATGGCAAGCGCTGTGAATGTATGGGAGGACCACGGACTCACACTTCAGAGATGTAGTGCTGGTCGTTCAGTGCAGCGGCAGTGTGTAGTGGAGGGGTGTGGCAGTGAAATCCAATACCACTTAAAACCATGATACCGGGTGCACGACCAATGCGGCGATTCATAACGCAACAGTTCAACAATCTCTCACCACTCTAAACTCGAATCCGATCATCGCGATGTTGCAGGCAGAAGCGGGATTCGCCAATAGATACAATGTCGTTCCATTCCGTTGTCCATATCCGCTGCTCATCATACCATTAGCGGAGCAAATGCCTGTGGTTTCCAGTCAAGGGTAAACAAAGCAATAGACGCTTTATGGAATTCCACTCTGTTGCAAATGGCTTTGAGTGGTACGAGCGGTCACCGAATGATACGTAACAGACTGAATCTGCTGTGCTGTGGCTCGTGATGTTAAAAGACGCTCTATGTCTTCTACGAGGCATAGCTAAATAGCTTACACACACACACACACAAACGTACGAAGAAACAACTGCCGTACGTCAAATAGCCAATTTGTTCTCGCCTTATATAGCGTTTGCGGGTGGTGCTGAGGTCGCCCGTGTGATGCGTCTAAGCTATCATACAAATGATTTGAATATTTCATCGCCGCCAACGCGTGATGTAATTTTCACATGTTTTGCATGCTTTCTTCAGGGTGTTGCATTTTGTGCAGACAGCAGTCTATGCTGCGTTCCGAATTTTATTTTTTCAATTTGGTTTTCATTACTCTCATTTAAATTGGTTCCCCAGAGTGAGCCTAATGCTGACAATATATGATTTACTGAATCTGTGACTCTAATTTCAGAAATACATTACGTACACAATTTCAATAAATTCAAAAGAATTTTCTACCAAGTTCTAAAAGCATTTGGTAAACCAACTAGGTAATGGTTTGCTTTTTCATTGCTTTTTTTAAAAAAAATTAGAAGTTCTATTTTTTAAACAAAGCGTATATGATATTTTTTATGTGCATTATGGATAGTAGTAACTATCTAGGGATTAGTATAATTTTATGTAGCGCAACTGGTAATGAAATTAAACAACACAAATACGTTAGACGATAGTTTTGGCAACAAATCAGTCAAGCGAATACTTATCACTTGTTTTTTTTTAAATTTCTTCTTTCAATTCTGTTTTATTTTTTGTTTCCCCATCTATTTGATTGAATTATGCAGGAATCAGTTTTGTGACATTTTATTCTTACTTCACAGAGGGAAATATTTTACTGTAAAATCTACTTTTGTGAATCTAATTTTCACAGAGATCATCATTAGGTATATATTTTTAAAATAACTTAAATCAAGACAATTTTCGACTGTGAACTTTTATGAATTTAAAGTAATTCATTTATACATTTTGTTGCAAAATGATACACACAGCAACGTTTTTTTTTCAAAGTATGGATTCAAGAGTACCTATATTCACTTAATATATGCAGTTTTTCTGCATCTCTTAGAATTTCTCGAGTTTATTTCAAAGACATCAATATGCTGTGGATAAAATATGTCAATCCCACATGAGTGGTAAAACAACAACCCTTCACTTAAATTCAAGCTTCAAGACATAAAATGCCACAAAATAACCGCAAAGAAGATCTTGACACAATGCCCTAAAAATTTGAATTGAGAACTTCATGTTGCGGATTAGCGACATTCTCGGACAAAAAGGTTCCATCTTTTTCGCCTCCAGAATGAAGCCGACACACAGGCTTTATCTGCCAATTCAGACAGAAACAAAATGGCGATCGACGGTAATCCTCTTTGTAAAAGAAGCTGAAATCTTTTGAGAGGCATTAGTTCCACTCCGCAGATTTGCAGTAACATTTCATTTGTGATACTTGAAATCCATATGACTTCTTAAATGATAATTACGGTTTAGGGGAGTCACTGATGGATAGAATAGTATTCACCTTGATTATATCTAAGGCATCTGCCTACATTTCTGAATCAACGTTTGACTGAAATACAAAAATTTTTTTGGAACTAGTTTGATATCACGGGGCACGCTCCAAATTGTTGTTTATGTTCGCCAAGATGGGCAAAAACATTACAATATGGTTACTTTGATATTTTTGCAGTTTTTGGAATATATTGCAAGTTTCCAGTACTTTTTAATTGATATTCTATATATTATGTAATTATTTTATTAATATATAATACAAAAATGCGATTATTATTATATGTAATAATCATATAATATAAGTTATTTATAATAATTTATAATAATTATTTTATTATATTCATTTATATAAATATTATTAGATATTATGTTATTTATTTATAATTATTATTTTGTTATTCATTTATAATTATTATTATGTTATTTATTTATAATTATTACGTTACATGAGTATTCTTATGAATAATTTTTATACTACAATACGATGATTTTATTCTTTTTTATAATTACTATTAAATTATATAATATTATTATTATATATAATAATTATATATTATTAAGTCATACTATATGAATATTATATACAATTGCTATTAAATTACATTATAAGAGATTATTATTATATACTGCATAATATTATTTGTACATGTAACTTTTTATTATATTATATTGTTATTCATTAATTATTGATTGATCTTGGTTATTCGCAATCTCTTCCTATATTCTTCTTTTGAAATATATTTCAATGTATTTCAAAACAATTCTTAAAAATTATCTTCCTGACGATTTGATACCGCTAGGCCGCCATCTTGGATTTCATTCCAGTGACAACAAGCGCTGCTCAGCGTCATGCCCCGTGATATCAAGCTAGCACCTTTTTTTTTAGCCTTGCCATTTTGTGTAGGGAAAAAATGATCACCCCGAAAGAAAAAATTGAACAAGATAATGGGGGGAATCTGATATTAAGAATTATTTTAGTCAAATAAAAATCAAAACTTTGAATGCCTTTTATGAAGATTTTATTTTTTTGTCAAAGTTAAATGTTTCTTAAAATCTGAGTTATCTCAAGAACTTATAAATATATTTCTTTCATATTTTGTATACATGTTATTTTAAGTATGATAAAGTCAATGAACTAAGGATATTTAGCTCTAACATCGATAGTCTTTTTCTATTTTTATTTTTAACAGTTTATTGTTACAAACCATGCATTTTATAAAATTTTCTATAAGAAAACGTGCAATGACCCATAGTTTTTTTTGGTAAATTTGAATATATTTTAGATTTTAGTTCATTGCTTTTACAACTGTGTTAAGTATGTAGTCTGGTGGTTAGAGAATCGGACTCCAGACCGGAAGGCCTGGGTTCGATGCCCGATGCCACTAAATATCCTCAGAGTACACACGGAGTAGGTGCTTGTTAAGGCTGTCTTCGGTAAAAGTACGAGAGCTCTAACTAAACGCGAAGCACATTTTCAGACAGAAAAATGACCTAATTTCCATGGAAATTTGCAATATTATCACTCGTACCTCTGTTAACAATATAGTGTTTTTAAAAATTTCAAAATATTCCGTGAATACTTTCTTTTTTGTTTTAATACGTGAAGACAAAGCCTATTTAACACTACGGTATAGGATAAAAAATGCGAAACACATTTTATACTAGAAAAAAATGAATCAACTCGGTTAAAAATGGGAAGTATGATAAAAAATGTTGCCCTTTAAAGAATAATGAAGCCAGAATATCATATTAATTTTTCATTTCTTTTCTATCTGAAAAAATGTTCCAAATTCGGGTCCTATTCTTTAACATTAACCGAAAACAGCCTTAAATCAGTGGGTCCGAAAGTCCTGTGGGTTGAATCACGAATGCAGGGGGACTGGAGAATACTTCCCTCCCCTCCAGTCCCATGGCAAAATTGTGGAGGTGGAGATAGGTGCCATCTATCGTCCCTTCGGGGAATTTCGCCGAGCTTATTCGTACTGTCACCTGTATAGTGCTCAAGGCCTAGGCCAATGACAACAAAAAGATATTTTGATGTCTACAATAGTATTGATTGATTGATAGTTTCTTAACGTTACGCTTTGAAGCAACTCGACGCGGTAGCCAAGTGGTCAAGGTATCGGATCGTGACTGGCCTTGTCACGAATTCGAGCCCAGTACCACTAAAGACCTGCCGTATAGGGGAGCGATGCACGTAAAATCTGTCGAGAATTCCAACGTCCTTCCGTGGGTGTAGTGTGGTAGTTAGGAGAGGGGGTGCTAGCTCAGGTGTCGTCCATGTCACTTGACCATGGTTCAAAATGACGTGGTACGTCGCTAAAAGCCCTCGTGTAGCTGAACAGTGTGACATTAATATTCACTCACTTTAAGCAACTCGAGAACTGTTGACGATTGATCTCGTTCATTTGAATCATGGTCAAGTCAGTAGAATAACATCTGAACTGACGTAACACTTCCCAAACTTCCTCAACGCTAGAAAGTGATGATTTAGATCAGGGGTGTCAAACTCAAATCAATAGGAACGCTTTAGAATGCAACCGAATGAATCAATTAATTATGGATACTTGAATCCAAACGAATAAGCATTCTTAATGCGCGTTAACAGCTTTGAAAAAAATGTTAACATCAGTCTGAAAAAAAAAAATGAAAGCTCTTTTCAATCAGCAGTTGTTGAAACTATGGGACTGCACTAACTTATGGACATTTCTCATTGCGTAGAATAACGCGTTAAACTCAATCGAGCATCATCCTTCAGAGGTAGAAGAATTTCCCATAATCTTCTTTTTTCTTTCTGTAATAGAGCAGCGTATCTGTATTTCTACCTTTGCAGACCTAGTACATTCCCCAGGAGCTGGTATCACTTTTTAGAGTTTGGCACCATTTAGGCGATATCAAATACCGCAAGTAATTTTGACGCCCTGTTTCCTCCCTAGAGGGAGGCACCTGAGCTCTGCCGATGCGAAACTTGTACTTAGGAATTTAATTTTGCCGAGAGCATCCAAGCTAAACGTACACTCAAGGGATGTTTTTCATGCCATATAATCATACGACATGGCCGCTGTCTATTTTCTGCATCAGGAAAATCCACCGACTGGGGTCGAACCGCAACCTTGGGTACAGAAGGCCAGCTACAAACCAACCACGCTACCCAGCCGGCTAGATTTCTCATAATCTATAGCCGTAGCTCAAGAATATTTTCCGTTATAAAAATAAAACTTCGATATTAATAAATCTACTCAATGTAGAGGAAAATCGCATGTTATTATCGAAAAATGCCTTCGCCAATGCAAATAGGATCAGAAGTCCGTGAGAAACGATTGTTGTCAATAAACTTTTTCATCGTACTCTCATTTTTCTATCGACACATATACGAGGGGAAAAAATCTTATATACTAGTAAACTCTTACACATCGGGCGAATGAGTGAGATTTTATTAATGTTATTAATTAATGTTTTGTTAAAGCGGCTATTGAGACGCGGATGCCGTAATTTTTAGTCATGGTTAAGTGACGAGGACGACATCTGAGCTGACATCCTACTCTCCTAACTTCCCCACCCCACCAACGGGAAGACTTTAAGCCACGGGAAATTTAATTGTCATAAAACGCTGTACATAGTGGGTTTTCAGTGTGGTACTAGGATTCGAACTCAAGGCACGCAGGCCAAGAGTTCTTTTCCGTGGTTATTACAGCGTCGGAGCAGTTAGATTGGTAGCGAGCACATTTGCAAGCTGGATGATTTACCTTCCATCTTACCTTAAAATAATTTAATTTCTTAAAAAATTTGTAAAAAATTTTAAATTATACGACTAGTTTATAAATACTGTAAATTAAATTTGAAAACAATTGATAAAGTTAAAGGATACTGAGATGAAATTAACATTTATATTTTAAAAGAGTTAAATAATTTCAAAAGCATTTAATAAAAGTAAATCTGGCTGGAATTTGCTTAAAAATTATGTAATTTTTTTCATTTATAATTTTTTTTAATTACGCGAGAATCAGAAGGATAATTATCATCAGAACAATCTAAGAAAAAAATATTTTGACATTTTACACAATTTATGAAAATGTGTGATTATTTATACGAACAAATTTTTTTCACACACACAAAAGATCTTCAAAAAAGGAAAACACACACCTCTAAGAATTCATAAAATTAATTTTTTTTTCAAAATAAAATATTAAATTTAACTGAAACTTCATAAGATCTAACAATTGTCTTAAAAATATTAAAAAAAATTATAATGATTTGAGTTACACTTTTCCTGTATTACAAATTTTAATCAAAATGGATACAATTTTTTAATCTAAAAATTATTGGAAGGCAGGATCGAAGCAGCATGGTCCAGTTGGCGAAAGATCTCCCACTGTGATAATAAACTTATTTATGAGCTACACTTGAAACTGTTTTTGAAAGTTGTTCTCAAAATAAGCTACCTATAGGTTCTGGATATAGTTATGGCTATGATCACAGTTAGTTGTTATGGCCACAGACCCGTGGCAGGAGAGGGACTGCGGTAGCCCAGTGGTCAAGTTATCAGATCATGGCAGACATGTCATGAATTCGAGTACATGTCATGACATGTCATGAGCTCGAGCGATGCACGTTAAATCTGTCGAGAGCTGAAACGTCCTCCCGTTGGTGTGGTGTGGTAGTTAGGAAAGGGGAGGGGGTGCTAGCTCAGGTGTCGTCCACGTCACTTGATCATCGTTCAAAATGACGTGGCCCGTCGCCAAAAGTCCTCGTGTAGCTGTACAGTGCGCCGTTAATATTCATTCACTCACCGGGGGCTGGAGTGTCCTGAATTCGAATCGTGGTGCCACTAAAGATCCACCGTGCAGAGGAGGACACTGCACGTTAAATCTGTCAAGGCTCAATGTCCTCCCCTTGGTGTGGTAGCTGAGAGAGAGGGAAGAAGCTTAGGTGTCATCCTCGTCCCTTGGCTGAAGTTCAAAATGACGCGGTCCGTCACCAATAAACCTCGTGGGGCTTTGTAATGCGACATTAACATGACTCTCATTCACTAACTGGACTGAATTTCCCTTTCCTTTTTGGGAGAGCTTTTCGTGGACAGTGCATCAAAATGAAAAGCTTTGTTTACGTCGAAGAGTGTTGTGAAGGGGCAGGAGATGATAAAAGAAAGCAGGGTTTTCATTCAGTTCCGAGAATTTTGTGAGAAAATACATATTCAACAGCAACGGTAATTAAAAACGAGTACCATTTGAACTTACGATTCAAATAGTTTTATGCGCTGCGATATTATATGATATGAGCAAAAAAAGTTAATTCATGCTAAAAACAAACAATAAATATCACACTTATTGTTTTGTTTTGGAAAAAAAAAAAGGTTAATTTTTATGCCAATAAAAATAATTTTTAAAGCATTACTTTAGGTACATGTATTTTTAACTTAATGTTAATGTTGTTTAAAATTTAAAAAGCTAATGTATAAATAAAAAATTTTTAATGAAATATCCCCAATGTCCTAAAGTTAAGTAATTGAACGGATTAATTGCATAATTCATTTATTTAAATGTTTAAAATTTATTATGTTTATGAGAGAAATTGCTTTTTGTCCAAGTTCGGTCAACACAAATGCACTCAATCTTGAATGTCTTAACCTACTGATGGGAAGTTAAAATTCATTTTGTCCCCGAATTCCGTGACGTTGTTTATCTTTTGCAAAATTTTAAGAAAATATAATTGACAGTTATCATACTATGAAAGATTGATATGATTTGGCAATTTAAAATCATATTATTGTATTGCTCATCTGTTTTGTTGTTACGTTTGGTATCAAAACAACGAACTGTCGCTTGATTTGTTTCGTTATAAATATGACAAATTTGCTAACAAAAAAATTCTGGCAGTTTTTGCAATTGACTCTGTATGACTGTAATCTTATGTTTCACTCGTTTGAGTCAGTAAAAACCCTAAATACAGTTGAACCTCTAAATAACGAAGTCGCTAAATCTGGGAAAAAAGTTCGTTATAAGGAAAATTCGTTACATAGAGGTTCCTCTTTTAATATAATTTATATAAACCACATAAGACAAATTTTAAATTCATAAACACTATACATTTAAAAAAGTAATCATTCACACCTTTTTTTAAAATAATATATTTTTTTTTATATATCTTACGCATCCAAAAAAAAAAAAAAAAAAAAAGGAAAGAAAGAAAAACTGCAAGGAAAACCAGAGAAAAAATAATGTCGAAGAATACACTACGTTTTCAACATTAAGAAAATAATTTTATATGAAAGTTAACGAATTTTAAGCATATGTTCTAATTTACATACAGCATACAAGAAATATTAAACATACATTAATTTATAACTAGAGAACATAGGGAAATGGGACAACTCCACTGAGGGTGAAAGGGGATATCGAAGATGTTTCTTGTGAACTGGACAATGGGGGTTAAAGGTTGCACTTCTTGGATGAAACGTCCAGAACTCGACGAGTTAGGATTTAATAAAACCAGTTCAAGATTTATGACCACCCTAAAATGTGTTAAGAGAGAATAACTTGGAATGTTCAGAAATACGTTAAAAATAGGGAGAAAAAAAAATTGAATCTCAAAAGAAAAAGTTCGTTATATAGAAAATGCACTTCGCTATAGTGAGATTATTTTATGAAGAAAGTCGCGAAATGTTCAAGGTTCCAGAAAAAAGTTCCCTCTATAGAAAAATTCGCAATATAGAGGTTTGACTGTACATTAATTATCTTATTTATTTTTACAAAATAACCTCTTTTTTTAACCATTTTGTTATAATAAAAGAGAATTTTTTTTTCAATTTTCGATACATTTTTTAAAATATGTTAACAAATGAAGAATCGCAATGCACTTTTCATGGCAATGAATGGCATCGCGTGAAAGAGCTTTCGGTCGTGTTCCAGGAAAACTTTTCCTAAGGCTGTTTGTTCACCCAAAGTAATTATGCGCGCACGAGACATCGACAACCGAACACAACAAATTTCTTTACGCGTTGGAAGAACTACGGATGCGTAATTTATTGAATCAGAACACATCGGCTTGTATTCGAACAAAAGCCATTTATTTTCCCGCCAATTTCTGTCAAAACGAGAGGTGGTCACGCGCAGGCCCATTCGTCACGCTTGTCTTCTGCATCCTGCTCTCGATTGTGATGGATGTTATTTGTGAAGCCTTTTCAGCTTCACTAGCTGTCCCTCCCTAATTCATGATCACTCCTAAGGTCTCTTTATTCATAAGACGGACTGGGACAAAGCCGTCATTATTAAAACGAGAAAAGAATTTCTTTACGCGAGCTTTGTATCGGTGATAGTATCGAAAAATATCTTGTTTTCAGTCCCTGCTATTAGCTTACACTCTCTATATTAAATACATTTTAATTCCCTGCTATTAGCTCACACATATTATACATAATACATTTTAAAGCGCTCCATTGAGCTGAAATTTTAAATACAAGATTATTTGGGATGACAATACAGTAATTTAATTATAATAAATAAAAACTTTGATTAATTAAAACTAATTATTTAAAGAATTACAAATACACACACAAAGTCACGTTGGCATCAATTTTGGTGACTTAGCGACCCTTTTGGCGACTTGTGTCAAAACTTTAAAAGGTTTTTTTCTTACGTTTTAAAGCATTCAGTTGAACTGAAATTTTATAGACACGATTGTTTTGGATCACAATACGATACTTTAACGATAATGAATAAAAATGAATGAGATCACTTAATGTTGTGATTCTGTCCTATGTAATACGTATTTATATTAATTGTAACTTTTTAATAAAAAGTGGCTAAAATAAAAATTTTCTTTGTTGATCTAAGTAGGAATTGACTTAAAATTTTTTTTTTATATTACTTGTTTCTTCAATAAATGTTTTTAGTTGCAATTTTTTTCCAGTTCATCTATGCAATCAACGAAATTTAATAAAATATGGGGAAACAGGTTTAAATAATTCCTAACTTTATTATCAAAGAAAAATTTGACACAGAAAATGTGTTACCTTCTGCTGAAGAGGCCACTATTTGCCCAAATAACTTCTTTTGTCGATTTCATTTCGAGAGGTGCCTTTAGTTTGATGGGTTTATTTTTATATGGGAAAATTTTGTCAAATATAAAATTAAAATTTTAAGGTTTGAATGCACAAGACCAATTGAAAAATAATTACGAATAAGCAGAATGAATAAGAGAGGCCAATATTATTTATGTAAAATTTAATAACATATTAATGACAAAAGTTATTAATGTAAGAGGGATTCACACACACACACACACACACACACACATAGAAGCACAAAATTATGTAACAAGAAAACCTTAGTGCATGTTTTAACTGCTATGTAAACGGGTTACATCTTTTTCAAGATTTCATCAATGCGAATATATTTTGTATTTTCAACAACTATTGCTTCCAAACGATGCATCTGAAAATTCTGAGTGAGATATTAAATAATACTTAATATAGATTTAAAATTTTTTTTTAAGAATTGAGAAAGAAGGCAATCTGTTTGTTGAAAGAATTCCAATCATTCCTCTAATCAAAGTATTCTCTTCTCTCTTTTTTTCACAGAATACCTCACCATACGACTCGAATCATTCACATCAACGCCGATGCACCCCATCCCCTCAGCGGCGGCACTAAAGCAAGTAACAGTTTCGAACATGGAGGAGGAAGTTCCGAAGGACAATCCCATCATCACTCCGGCTCCTCTCCGGCCACCATCAAGCAGATCTTTTTCCAGGACAGTGGCGTGTACACGTCGCCCATGCAAGTCGCTCCGGTGCGACATCAGGGTTACATGGCATACAGGAGGCCAACCATGGGCATGGTGCCTGCAGCAGCAGCTCAGCCCGCCTACCTCGTGAGGTCCCGCTACCCCATGGTGGCTGTCAGACCGAGGATGCCTGTTCCCTACGCAGCCGCCTCAATGTACGCCATGCCTTACAGGAGGGTACCTCCACCCGCACCGGCGTACATGAATCCGCTGATGATGAGGAGACCCTATCCTTCGCCTGTGCCTATGCCTATGCCAGCACCCGTACCAGCTATGTGGTAGCAGTGTCAACAAAAGTACTCTTGTGACAAGTGCCACATAGTTGAGCTTTGCAATGAGAACGTTTTTGAAATGTCTCAGCCTGTGAATTCAGAAGGAAATGGCAAACAATTTTCTCGGACAAGTGACATTTGTTGAACAATTGATGATGGAGTTTGTTCAAGATTTTTAGCAAATGAAAAAGCTTTCTTTCGCCGCTTATATCTGCTGGTTTCGGAATATAAACAGCGATTAGAATAGAAAGGGTGGAAAAAACTTGCATTTTGTTCAGAAGAAACTGGGGTGTTTTCATAAAATAGCTTGGTTGCACCGAGGCCATTGGTATGGCATGGAATTGTCAGTAGTCAGAACATAGATACAAAGAAAGAAAAAGCAACCCTTCTCATTATTTTACATCAACAATCGAATTTATCTTATAAATGACAAAACGTCTATTTTTTAATCGTTTGAGTATATGTATAATTTATAATCATTGACAAGTTAATTTTTGAAAAAAAGAATGATTTATTTTAGGCTTTTAACCAACAATCTGAATTGATTTACAGCGTTAGAGCTGTGTGTGTGTAAATGATCTTTAAGATGCGGAATTTTAAAATGAAGTAAGCAAAATGAAAATCAAATTATCATAATGAAATCTTTTGACCTCTATTTATGTAATAAAATTTATAGAACATGCATGATTAAATAAATATTCCGATTGAGATGACATTTTCACAATGTAAATGTACGTAGAAGTCATGGAATTTTTAAGAGAAATAAAAAAATAATTGCAAATCATAGTCGAATTTTTACTTTTTTTTTTAGCATGAATGGAAAAATATTGAATGTAGTTTATTACTAAAATTTAAATAATATTTTATGGATGGTCTTCAAATCTCATGAAAACTGTTTACTTTTAACTCTTTCATATTGTGTATTGGGCACTCTCTTTGTATCTCGTTTACAAGACCTTATGTTTCGTCTTCAAAGAATTTCTTACGATCCAGGTAATTATGCAATAAAAAACATTCTAGAACATTCAAAAAATAAATATATCCTCTCTTGTGTAAATAGTTTCTATTGTGTGAAAAAAGAGAAATAAATTACCTTTTGTGTGTGAAAGTATTGCCTCTTTTTCCCATAATACCTCGAAGATTAAAGGAAAAAAAAGAATATTTTTGTATTGAAATAGAATCGTGTTATGTGACCCACATTAAAAAAACCACAGTCTAACGTAGAAGCAACAATGCTTCATAAGGCACGTCATTTTTCAACTCAGTGGACGCTTCGTTGCTATTCGGGGTTGAGTTGTATATCGCCGCGAGACTTAAAAAGCTGACGGCGATGCTGCCGAAAGAAGAAGAAGAAAAAAAAAGAGGGAAAAGGGCTAATTCGATTTTAATGCGCGTATCCTTTTTTTAGAAAAGTTGCGGTTTGTGAGGCATTCGTTCTTCAGGTCTAATCTCGGATTAACGCAGTATTTAGGTTTTGCGCTGGCAGCTGAAACGGGTAGGCCACCCTAAGGCCCATATTACCTTTATTGGAATGTTTGATGCTTCCTGAAGTGTAGTGATAAGTATTTATTATATGTATAAGAAACTAAAACAGTTCAGAACACTCTTAAACACCAGTAACAGAATCGCACTAGTAACAGTTTCTGTTATTATTGCATGAACATGAATAAAGGTACTTTTAAGACTCCTTTATAAATCAAGAGTAATTTTAATAAGATTGTATAGCACACCTTTTTTCAATGATTTAATGTTTAAAGAGTTTGAGGAAAATAAATATTTTTCATGGAGATGTAGGGGAGACCGGGGCAAGATGACTATGTTAACAGTTTTTGTTGTTTGTTAATTTATTTTTGAGGATAAAAAAAATTATTTTTACAGGAAGTGTTAGAGTAGTCCTTTGTTGTATTAAATGCAATACCATTTCATTTTTCAAATAATAAAAAACAAAGGATAATTTTTTTTTCAGAATCTTAACAAATTGCCCTCTTGTCCCAGTACTGGGGCAAGAAGACAAATACTGAGAAAGGTTGAACATATTTTATCTTTTGAAAATGGTTTAACAAATGATATAACTGTGTTTTTTACGTCTTACAAAGTATCAAACTAAGCGTAAAGCATTGTAACGTAATGTTGAAGTGTTTAGTTGTGCAGCTGACAATAGGCACAAATAAAAATTCCATTTTCATGATTCGAACATTCCTCATGCCACCACTCTTGGCATTTACAGCACTGGATCCATTCTTCAGTTGGAGGATTACAATATTTCTCTTCACAAGCAGGACATTTTATAACACCATCCTTTGAAGTTGAGATGCAACTGGACTATTTGGCCTGGATTTTATAGACTTAAGCCTACAGGAACTCAGTTTGAGTTTTTTTACTCCCTTTTTAGCTTCATGAGCTTCTCTTCTCCGTTTTTTTAGTTTCTGTTCTTCGTTTTGCTTCCCTTTGTTCTAACATTTCTTTGAAACTGTGCTTGTAAGAATGCTTGAGATCACTTTTTTGCTTTTTTTCCCCTCACGTTGAGCTGCTTTAGGCAGTGGTTTGAAATAAAAAACACTAACAGGCTTCTTTGGTGCATCGTAATCAGAATTTGCCATAAGTCCTGGTTCTTCTGTAGGACTTATATGTTGGTTTTCTACTACCAGGGTCTGAGGATTAGCACTATTATTCTCAGTTTCTTCGCCAACAACATCATGGTCAGTAGTCTTTGAAGCAGTGAAGTCATGTTCGCTAAACGCAAGAGGATTATGAGTCTCAATCCCACTTTTTTAAAACCCTTTAACGGTATTTCCAACTGTAGCTGCTCTAAAGTAAGCGGTGCTCAAACGCTCACCAATATTTTTGTCTGTGATAGTTTGTCCTTGATGAGTGACCATAAAGTTGTTAACGGATGGCAAAAATGTCTTCCTTTGGTCACCCCCTTTCGAACGACAGATTCCCCGATCCGATTCATCCCTTAGCCCCAGAAGAGATAGAAGCGCAAGGTCGAGCGGACAAAAACACAGACAAATAAGTATTACAGGGTTTAATAAAATAGACAACGTAGTTTATTAAATTCCGAAACAAGGGGAAAGATGACGAGCCCGTTATCTTGCCCTGGACTGCCTGTTTAAAAATATTCGTTTCAATTTCCATGAAGGAAATCAATTAATTGACATTTATTCGTGGTGTAATATGTAGTATTTAAACTATAAGTTACTCATAAATATTAAAGAGAAATGATATATCTTGCCTGTATCTCTAGCAGAGCTTATTTACACATGCATAAAAATTATATCGGGGCAGCGGTAAACAATCAAAGCTTCACAACTAACAAAAAAATGGCTCTATACTATTATTTAACGAACGGCCAATAGGAGAGCACGTAGTGTTCGGTTGATCCTGCTACAAAGCGGAAAATGGAAAAATTAAGACACTCGTTATCCACAAGATGGATGAAATCCCCACACTTCATCTTGCCCCGGTCTCCCCTATTACTGGAATAATTAAATAAAACAAACAACTTCCAATATGATAAATCGATTTTTTTTCTTACGACACATTTTAAAGCTGTGCACTGGATATTTTATACAGGGTATTTACACTCTACACATTTTATACAAAGTACTGTCAATGAAATTCTTAATTTTGAACCTCGGTTAAGTGACGATAATGATAACTGAGTTGTCAACCCAATCTCCACACTTTCACACCCCGCCAGCGTAATAATTTTGAGTCTCGACAGATGTAACGTGAGTCGGATGAATTTGTGACTATGATTATTCCGTTTCCATGGCCTTGCAAGCGTGGCACAAGTGTCAGTTGAACTCTGCTGGAGTTTTCGTCCGATCCAATCGTTATTCACGCAGCAAAATATTTTGTGGTCGGGATAGCCGAGTGGTCATGGTCGCGAACTCATAGTAGAAGTTGTTTCTGTCGACACCTGTTCTAGAACTCAACACCCTTTGTCATGTCAGTGGGAGGAGACTTCACGTGCCTTCTCCTCTTGTGGCACCAGAGCTCGAACCTATGATTTAAGAGAAGCAACGCCGGCTAGAAATTGGTGACCATGACCATGCAGCGGCCATGACCATTCAGAATAAATACAGAAATACGAATAAAGTATATTTGTATTCAAATGCATTTAAATGAACAAAATCCAAATGGAAAATAGAAATAAGTTGGACTTTAACCCTTTATCTACCGACGGTACTTATAAGTACCACTAAAATTACATAGAACAACCATTTTTACGAATACTCTGACCATACTCAACAGGAACATTCTTATAAATCTACTCTTCCAAGATATGTGGCAGCATGGGTTCCACGATGGGTATTTTAGAGGGAAAGGCGAATATTTTTATGGCAGAGAAAATGCCTTTTCAGCTGACTGCGTTTTCAGCGCATTGCGAAGATTGTCATTTTTGTTCCGAAAAAATAGTTAATGTCAAAATGTGTTTTATTGTTTTTGTATGTAAATGAAGACCTTAGAAAACGATTTGACTATTTATTCTAA
The DNA here is from genome assembly GCA_019973955.1 of Trichonephila inaurata madagascariensis. Classification (NCBI taxonomy): domain Eukaryota; kingdom Metazoa; phylum Arthropoda; class Arachnida; order Araneae; family Nephilidae; genus Trichonephila; species Trichonephila inaurata. The sequence goes on from BMAV01006101.1 coordinate 294,729, forward strand.
GTGAACAGTGTATATAAGTAATTTTACAGTTGGTTATCTTTAATTAATTAATTATGTCTAACGAGTTAAATTTCTGAAGTTGAGTATTTTGTTTATGTATATATCCCTTAATTTTCAATGTAGTGATTCAAAAAAAATATTGCATGGAAAAAACTGCAGTAAATCATAATGCGGTAGATAAAGGGTTAACGATGTAAGACAAAAATGAAACAATTTGAGCCAATTAACGATGCAAAACAAGGAGAAAAACACTTTGCGCCAGTTAATGCAACTTAATTTTACAAAAATGTTAAAATTGTTATCATGATTGCAGTGACCTGTTTATTTCAAAAAGCGCTTACAAAATGCCATGCATACGAAAAAGGCATTTTTATTCTTTTTCTCGCTATTTACCTTGAAGAGGCTAAAGTTAAAAAAAAAAGAAAAAAAAAGGATCAGATAGGAGAACTTTACTATTTTGAACTTAGTTATACTTCACATTTTAATTATCCTTTGTAAATTCCCTAAGGATTACATTTTAATTACCCTTTGTAAATTCATTTTGTAACTTTACCAACAGACCCCCTTCGTCACCCAAAGGGGGACTGTTAATAAAAAAATACTGCAGCCGAATGAAAAGTTAAAACTTCTTTTTCATTAGTTTTTTATACTTTTAAAATAAGTTCATGGGTAAAATCAGACGTGAAATGTATCACAAAAATTTTTTATAGCTGGTCTTCTGGTAGCTAGTCCTCTCTTGGTACTTACTAAATATTTATAATTATTTCTATATACAGAAATCTCAGATTTGTATGTTATATTTGCTACCATTAAAGAAAAAAATTATATCTAGAATATCTATATATATAAGTATTTCATAAAATAATTGTCCAAATAAATTAGTGAGGGTAGCTTTATTATTTAGCACTTTATTTCGTAATTCTATAAATGTACACACTAATGATATACCAATGAAAAGAGAAAAAGAAACGATCCGACAGTAAAAGAAGCCCACTGTTTCATGAATTAACGGATGATAAAAGTCTTTTGAAAAACTTATTGCATATTGGAGGAAGATTGACAAACAATAAAGGAAAATAGAGCACATAATATAATATTTTTACTAGATTAGTAATGAATAATACAAAATAACAGATTAAGTGTGGAGCTATAGTTACATTTAAATATTCACACTACTTATAATTATATAGATTATTAGAGAGTGAGTCCTGCTGGCCTGTTCCTTTTTCCATGTTTAAAAAAATGTTACAAAAGTTTTTTTTTTTATATCTAAAGAGCAAAATATTTCGTCTTCATATTTTCAACGATTAAGCAACTGTTATTCTAAAAATAGCCAGTTCAAAATTACAGTCCACATTAATTTTCTGCTTTATCGTGGATGTGGTTCATGAATAACCGAATTATTTTATGAAATAGCGGGTTTTACGTTTTAATGGTAGCCTACAGAAGCAGTTGGAGGCCTCGGTTGACAAAAAATGAGCTCAAAGAAGGCCAAAAAAAGTTTTCTGTGACTTCCAGATTCCCCTTAATCTCGTTATAAAACGAAAGGCATTATTATAGATATTACTCTTTTAAGGATGGAAAGCTACAGAATCAAAGGTTGTTGTTTTTTTTAAAAAAAAAGATGACTCAAGTCATTTGTCATTTTTTATCTCTCTCTAACGGCGGCGCCTGAGGTAAAACATCTCCTGTGACTGGGATTAAAAGCAATCATCTCCATTTGATTACGTTAGCGCAATTCTTACAAATCACAGTCATAATCTGTTAGTGTGTGTCTCAGCAATTTAAAGAACATTATCTGTTTAGAAAGGAACGAGGTTAAGAGCATGATTGTACATTGCAGTCTAAAGAGACGCCATTCGGGGAAAAGTGGGAGAAATGGATTCGCATTATATTTCTTTTTAATCCTGTCATATATCTTGCATGAAAAGGGGGAAATTAGTTAATATCATTTTTTTGGATCCATTTCCAATGTGTTTTTTTCCTTTATAAATATATTTTGTTACTTTTTTTCTGGTTCACATATTTTGTATTTGAAACATTTATAATGATACATTTCGCATTTAAAGGATTACAATTTTTTTTGATTAAAGAAGAATCTAGAGTTGGTTTTCTTCACGTTCTATCGATTTGAGTTCCTTTAATTGTATTTAATATAAAAAAGTACTGAAAGAAAAAGTTTCCAAGAAAATTTCAATCAAACTTTGTAAAATTACATTTTTTTTAAAAGAAAAATAATCATATCAGGGGAAGGTTATCAAATAGGTTCCTTCTTAATAAAAGAGAAAAACATAAAATACTCATGGAATTTTTTTTTCAAAATTATGAATAATAATTTAATTTTTGGAATTCATTGTCATATGAAAGCAGATGATTCCTATTAATGATTAATTATTAAAATGAGAGAGAAAGATTAAAAAATAAAATTATAAGAGATAGAGAAGGAATTGAATTGGAAATTTGGCGAATTTAAACAAAATTAGAAGAATGCTTGCCTAAAAAGTTACTAATTTTCAAAAATTATATGTAATCAATATTTGTGTGTGTCATAAAATTTCATTTCTTTTCCAGTTTCTACTTCAAAAACAAATTTCTAATTTTAGAATTAAACGAAACTTTATTTTTAGCACCAAAATAAAAGTTAAATAAATTAGAAGAATAAAATTATGAAATGATTTAACACTGTTAAAATTTTATTCTGTCTTAATATTTTCAATCAGCAGACTTAAGTAAAATTAAAATTGAAAATATATATGAGGCATTTTTTTAAACAGCTATGTAAAATTATGAGTAATCCTAATCCTAATCTCTATATATATAAATGTTGTGTTGGTTTGTGTATGCTCGCACATAACTCAAAAAGTTCTGCATGGATATATCTGAAATTTTGACACAACGTTGCATTTGACACCGGTCAGGATCTTATGTACTTTTTATTTCGAAATTTCCTCTAAATTTGTTTAAACTTAATTTTTAAGTGATTTTTTGGTGTTATGTCATACAATGTCACGATTCGCTCTGAATGCGAAAATTTAAACTTTACACATAGTTTTTTCCGAATTATATATTTCTGCTATGGTTATGTTTGTTGTTTGTCATATTTAACTATTTTTTTGTTCTTTGATACGTATTTGGGATTTTTTTTCGAATAAATCATTTTTTAAAAATGATTCTTTCAACAACTCAAATTTTGTTTTGTAGATTGGCAACAATCGGATAGCATTATCGCGGGATGTTTACAATTTTGCTTAAATTCTACATCGTGTTTTTTTCTGTAATTTTAAGTTAAATTTATTTCTCTTTTTTTTATTTCTTGAAAATTATATTTGACTTCTGTACGCTACTTATTTTCCTGCCAAATAGTTGTTAAAATTCCTAATAGTTTTGACTATAACTGAAGACTGGCCGGCTGATCTCCAGAATAGAGAAGTGAAATTTTCCGCCAATTTTATCTTTCTCCAGTAATCTTAAATTAAATTAATTCATGATATAATTTTGACGTTTATTTATTTATTTTTTAGGACCTACGTTTTTTTCAGTTGACCCTTTACCTCAAATCAAAAGATGCCGCGATATGTTTTCAATATTTGGAAACCATTCCGTGCATATTTTAATACAGGCTCAAGTGTAATATAGGGGGGGGGGGCCATTTGGCGCAGTTCTCTTTTGGCGACTAAATGCGGTCGCCAAAGTACTTTTTTCGGAATTATTTATTATTTATTTTAGATTGAATTCGATATTTCACCATGACATTTAGAAAAAATCGCCAAATCCGAAGAAAAATCGTCAAATAAGAAGTGGGGGGGGGGGGGGGGGGGGGGGGGGGGGGGGGGGG
>BMAV01006101.1:298663-315867 GCA_019973955.1 Trichonephila inaurata madagascariensis
GCCAACGTTCAAAATAACTCGCAAAGTATACGATCCCATTTTCGCATTTGTTGTACGCGCTTAATTGACAATCATGTGCTTCGTTTTATACAATGTCGCCAATAGGTTGTGATAATACGCAAATACCTTTCATTTGATGTTACTATTGAAATACAATTGGGAAAAATTAAGATTTTCTGATATATATCAATATATTTGAACTTTACTTTGTTTTTTTTATTGCTTTTTAAAATTTGAGTTTATATTATAACTTTCTTAAGCAGATTCTATTAGTAATTTGTTAACAATATACTTGAAGTTATTACATTATTCTTTAGTCAGGGACGTAGCTACCGCTGTATCAACCCTATCAATGATGCAGGGGCCCCAATAAGTGTTACTGCAATCCCACTAACATGGTGCTCATATCTAAAAAATGTCCCCCAAAAGAATTTTGATACAGGGCCCACTCAGAGCTGTTTTGCAATTTCATGTGTTTTTATTTTAACCTTCTTTTTAAGTGTAGTCAATCGGCTTCACTGCATAAAATTACATTGCAGAAAATAGAACGTGGGTAATACTGGCCAAGCAAAAGCATTGCTAGGGGTAATTGCACATCAGATTGGAATAGACATCAGCAAATAAGCAAAACAGACAGATGGCTCAAAATGTATTGAGGAAGCAGGTGGTCATAAGATTGTAATTAGCTGTCTCCAGCTACATTTTGCTGGGGCCCAAAATGGCACTCCGCAGAAAAACGAATTTGAGTCGTCGCACTCGCCATACACAACGATCAAGAAGACGGCTTTCGAATATGACTGAAGAAGAGCGGGCATTCGTACGCGAGAGAAACAGATTAAGTTCCATTCAGAGGCGCCACACTGAACCTGCAGAAAGACGAGCAGCCAGGCTTGAGGATACACGATTGCGAACACAGCAGTCGCGTTCTGTAGCAACAGATTTGGTTCGTTATCAATGGAATGAACGTGAAAGGATGAGGATAGCTGGAACACGTACCTAAAGAACAGGTCTGAATCTGCAATACCATCGTCTTGCATTCCGGTACAATCTAGCTATTGATTATAGTCAAGTCGACATGTTGTCACTGGACAGATGAGTCATGTCTGTACCTACTGTCAGGCTCTAAAGTTCAATAATGAAGCGAAAGAGATGTGTTGCGCTGGCGGAAGGATCAAATTGCCTCACCTTCAAGCACCGCCAGAGCCAATGAAAACTTTACTTGCTGGATCTACAGCCGAATCAAAACATTTCCTATCGAACATTAGGAAATACAACTCTTGCTTCCAAATGACGTCATTTGGTGTGGAAACTGTGACTGCTCAATTCATGCCAACTTTTAAAATCAAAGGACAAATATATCACAAAGCTGGCTCACTGCTCCCGTTCAAAGATCGGGAGAAATTGATGAACAACGTAGTGGAGGCAACAATATTAACTGGGCCTTTCAAAGGAGATGTCCTGATTCCTCGAATTCCCATGATCCCGACTGATACACCATTTAAATTTAAAAGATTGCAATTCCCAATTCGATTGACATTTGCAATCACAATCAATAAACCCCAAGGTCAATCGTTAGAGTTGTGTGGGTTAGATTTAAGTGTGAATTGCTTCTCACATGGACAATTGTATGTTGCGTGTTCCCGTGTCGGAAAACCTGATAGCCTTTATATTTACGCAAACAATGGTAAAACAATATTGTATACCCACAAGTATTGCAAAATTAACCCTTTGCCCTCAAGGACTACAAGGTAGAGCCATTTCCAATTTGTGTATTATTTTAACTGTTTAAGACTGTTTTTTTTTTTTAATTTAAATTAATGTAATTTTTTATCAGTTTTGGGCTGTTTTTAAAATCTCTGTTTATTACTATTTCATGAACTGCATGAACCTATTTATATATTTTTGCATTTAATTAATTTTTGCTTATGATTGCCTCTTATATATTTTTGGGAATTTTATCTGAATTTTGTTTATCATTATTTCTTACATATTTTTGGGATTTCATCTGATTTATGTTATTGATTATTTCTTATATATTTTTGTGATTTGCAGTGCATTTCATTGCATTTTTTTATTTAAGTTAATGTAATTTTTTATTAGTTTTGGGCTGTTTTTAATTTCTTTATGTTTATTACTATTTTATGAACTGCATGAACCTATTTTTGCATTTAATTTATTATTAAAATTATTTCTTATTTATTTTTGTGATTTGTATTTAATTACTTTTTACTTATGATTGCTTCTTATATATTTTTTTGATTTTTGTTTAATTAACTGGGCCTTTCAAAGAAGATGTCCTGATTCCTCGAATTCACATGATCCCGATCGATACACCATTTAAATTTAAAAGATTGCAATTCCCAATTCGATTGGCATTTGCAATCGCAATCAATAAAGCCCAAGGTCAATCATTAGAGTTGTGTGGGTTGGATTTAAGTGTGAATTGCTTCTCACATGGACAATTGTATATTGCGTGCTCCTGTGTCGGAAAACCTAATAGCCTTTATATTTACACAAACAATGGTAAAACAAAAAATGTTGTATACCCACAAGCATTGCAAAATTAACCCTTTACCCTCAAGGACTACAAGGTAGAGCCATTTCCAATTTGTGTATTATTTTAACTGTTTAAGACTGCTTTTTTTAATTTAAATTAATGAATTTTTTTATCAGTTTTGGGCTGTTTTTAAAATCTTTGTTTATTACTATTTCATGAACTGCATGAACCTATTTATGTATTTTTGCATTTAATTTATTATTAAAATTATTTGTTATTTATTTTTGTGTGATTTGCATTTAATTAATTTTTGCTTATGATTGCCTCTAATATATTTTTGGGAATTTTATCTGATTTTTGTTTATGATTATTTCTTACATATTTTTGGGATTTCATCTGATTTATGTTGATGATTATTTCTTATATATTTTTGTGATTTGCAATGAATTTCACTGTCTGATTGAATCTTTAAATAATTTGAAATCACACACCAATTTTTTCCTCATGTTTTGAAACTCAAATTAATTTTAATTTCTCAGACCTCCACATCTTTGTAATTAAACCAGACTAACCATAAGAAAATTATGCTCAATATAAAATTCACAATTGGCTGGATGGACCAGCTCTTTTTTTTTTTTTTACCATTTAACCAGACTGAGCCACAGCAACGCGTGGCAGGGTACAGCTAGTAATGTTATAAATGCGGATGTGAGTTTGTTTGTTACGCATTCAAGCCTAACCCACTGAACCGATTTCAGAAATTCTTTCACCAACGGAAAGCTATATTATTAGCGAGTAACATAGGGTATATTTTATTCCCGTATTCCTACGGAAACGAGAACTACGAGGATGAAACCGTGGGGTGCCAACTTACGTTACATTTATAACAATAACGTTGTTACAATAATGCAGGCGATTCATTGCCCACCAAATTGACGCAAGTTCATGCATTTTGTCAATACTGGAAATTTTAATAAAAATTTTCTCACCTTTGTAACAAATAACTGAAACATAGTGTAATTTAACATCTTTACTAAAAGCAATTTTCAAATTGTTTTTTTATGAATGTCAAACGTTTATTACGATACGTTTATTAAATGTCAAACTCAAACTTTGAGAAATGACGCCAAGTTGGTGAAGGCTGCTTTCGGTTAGTGTTAAAGAATAGGACCCGAATTAGGTACAATTTTTCAGATATAAAAGAAATGAAAAATTAATATTATATTATGGCTTCACTATCCCTTAGAGAACAACATATGTTATCATACTTCACATTTTTGACCGAGTTAAGCCATTTTTTCTGGCATAAAATTTGTTTCGCGTTTTTTCTCCTATACCGTAATGTTAAATGAGCTATTCTTTCACGTGTTAAAATGAAAAAAAAAAAAATAATAATATTCATGAAATATTTCGAAATTTTAGCAGCGCCATATTGTTAACAGATGTATGAGCTATAATGTTGCAAATTTTCATGAAAATTGAGTCTTTTTTTTTTGTCTGAAAATGTGTTCCGCGTTTAGTTCAGGGTCTCGTATTTTTGCCGAAAACAGCCTTAAAAAATTATCTATTCCGACACAATCCCAAAAATTTTTTTCAACACAAATTTTCTCCCAGTTCAAGAAAGAAATGACATAAGGCTTTAGCAAATTGCGTGACATTGAGAGCTCTATGGTAATATTTAATGACAGCTTCATAAAAATTTTTGATTTATCGAATATTTAATACTTTGAATTTATTTATTTTTTAAAAATTGCAATATAATGCCATATTTTGCCATATTACTATGAAGAAATACTAGATATTACTATGGATGAACCCATGCAATGTCAATCGCCGAATAAAATTAGAGAACTTTACGGTCAACTTGCGGTCTTTCTAATCCTCAAGCTCTTTGGGATAAGTACAAAGAGTACGTGACGGAAGATATTTTGCACCGATTGCAACAAGTACATACAGATGTAACTTTCAATGAACGCTACAAGATATGAAATCTACAACGAAACGCTAATAATAAAGTGGTTGGGAAGAAGCTACATGATTTTGGAATGATTAGTCCGCAACGAGTCGAAGGAAATGACTTCGATAATAAAATTGCTCGAGAATTACACTACAAATTTTTAGCATTGCAACATCACGTGACAGAATTAATCTCTCAATTAGCTCCAGAACACAGTCACGTTTTCCATCAAGTATTACGTAAAATAGAATCCGGCAGTGGTGCTCTCATTTTTCTAGACGCCCCTGAAGGAACCGGAAAAATGTTTTTGCTAAACTTATTATGAATGCCGTGAGAGGAAAAACCAGAAGATAGCAATTGCTGTGGTTTCTTCCTGTAGAGCCAATCACTGGCTGTCAATTACGTTTTATATAAAATAGCCGTTGAATCTTCGGCATGGAGATTCACCCATCTGTGATTTCAGCACAAATAGCTCTCGAGGCAGGATGCTTCGACAATACAAGCTTTTAGTGTGGGATGAAAGTGCGATGTCTCACGAGATAGAACAATATTACAGGAGGAATTATAGCTTTATTGGGGCTGGTGATTTTCAACAAACTCTCGCAATATAATCCAGAGGAGCACACCGGCAGATGAAACCAGAGACTGCATTAAATTATCAAGCTTATGGGTGAAAGTTGAAAAAATTCAGTATAAAACGACTGTGAGAGTGCATCTTTACAACGACGTAGATTCGGGACATTATGCAAAGACGCTTTTGGAAATCGGTAATGGATGTTTGGATGCAGATGCTGATGGTTATATTTTACTCTCCAGAGAATTTTGTAATTTAGTAGAAAATGATGAAGATCGTATGGATCAAGTTTACCCGGGCTTGCAACAAAATTTAAATTGTGATCAGTGGATCAATATTGGCACCTAAAAATGACATTGTCAATAAAATCAACACTGAAATGTTCAAAGAGGGGGGAAGTGAAGGAATATTTATCAATAGATACAATTATGGATACAGAACAAAGTACTTCATTCCCCCCCGAAGTCCTAAACCCCCCCCCCCCCCCCCCCCCCCCCCGGGTACCTTTTCACATAAACTTCAATTAAAACTAAACGTACCAGTTACGCTTATACGAAATCTCGATGCTTCTCGACTACGTATGTAATGAAAAGAGGCCTCGGATCACAAAATTGATGCAGAATATACCTGCTGTGCAACTATTTTATCTGGTGTGGGGAAAGGGAAAAGTGTCATCTTACTACGAATTCCTATTATCCCCCACTGACCTACCGTTTGAATTCAAACGAGTTCAATTTCCAATCAAACTCAGTTTTGATGTGTTACTATTAATAAAGTGCAAGGTCAAGCGTTGTAGGTAGTAGGGTTTTCCCGCTTGCCAACTATATGTAGCCTGTTCGAGTGTGCCCAATGCCCCAAATATTCACATATTTGTGCCTGACGGAAGAAAAATATAATATAATTTAATATAAACCACTACACTTAATAGTGGTTTAGTGACCCATCCGGTATAGTGATTAGCGACGCTGACTGCTGTGCCTTTGGGCCTTGATTCGAATCCCGAAGACATGAATGTTTGTAAATGTATAGTGACTTCGCGGCATGGGGGTACTTTAAATAGCTGTCGAGCCGTATGTCCTCTCGTGAGGTTGGTGGAAGGGGAAGAGAGGTGGGAGGCCTCTGATCACCCTCAGATTGTTCTCCCTCAAAATTGGGATGAAACCGAGCTAAATCATTCTGTCACCTGTATTTTGTACAAAGCTACGGCTAACAACAGGCGTCACTTAGCCCTTTGCCATGATGAATTTCGTGGGCCTTGATCTGGCCTTTGCCGATCAGGTGGCATTAGTAATAACAACAACACTTATATATAAAATAAATAGTCAACTCATTTTTGAAGGTCTTAACTAACATTAAAAAAAAAGAACTTATCTCTGACATTAACTACGTTTTCGGAACAAAAATGACAATCTTCTCAATCCAATTAAAATGTCCATTGAAAAGGCAATTTCTGTTTTAAACTTTTCGCTTTCCCAGCTCATCATAGAGAGAGAGAGAGAGAGAGAACCCGTGCTGCTATATATCCTGGAAGAGGGGAATTAAAAGAATATTCTTGCTAAGTATCGTCAGAGTATTCGTAAAAATGGTTATACTATATATTAAGGGGAGCGAAAGGTAACGTCGTTTTTGCGCATTTCAATGCTGCTTTACCATTTATGAGTTCATTAAGTAGTTGCCAGAGACATTTCAAAGTTAAAGTGACTTGTTTAGTTGTGAAAATCTAAACCTTAAATTTTCTTTCCCCATTTTGAGTGAAATGGCTAGCCAAATACCAGAAGAGATTCATATCGACCATTGTATGCTTTTGGAGTTTCACAAGGGTAGTAATGCAACAGTTGCTACCAAAAACATTTGCGATGTTTACCCAAGTGCCTTAGATGTTCGTAAATAACAAAGGTGGTTTTCAAAGTTCACATCCGGAAATTTCGTTCTTTCGACTCACATCGATCAGGAAGACTAACAACTTTAGACAATGGCGTTATTAAGGGCGCAAGTGGAAGAAAATCCGTGTCAGACAATCGAGGAACTGTCAAATGCTCTTAACCAACCTTGGTCGACCATCCAAGAACATTTGCAACACATTGGTGAAACAAACAGAACAGGTGCTTGGGTTCCGCATAATCTGTATGAAAAAAACAGAGCTACCCGATCTACGACATGCAACTTATTGCTTCAACGGTACAATACAGAACCGTTTTTTAATCACTTGATCACTGCAGATGAAAAAATGGGTCCTGTATGATAATCCAAAACACAAAAGACAGGGGCTCTCTCCGAAAGAACCGCCACGAAGGAATGCTAAGCCAGGTTTACATAAAAAAAAGGCGCTTTTGTGTGTTTGGTGGGTATTCGTGGAATCGTCCATTTTGAAGTGCTTAAACCTGGAGAAACTGTTAATGCAGACCTTTATTGTGAACAATTAGATCAACTAAATCAATCATTAATTGAAAAGTATCCAGTGATTATCAATAGAAAAGGTGTTATTTTTTACAACCCGATAATATGCAAGATCGCACTGCGTAAGAAAAACGCTGGAAAAAATTAATAGATTTGGGTGGGAGGTATTGCCTCACCCACCATACTCGTTTGACATTGCGCCAACGGATTTACATCTATTCCGTTTAATGCAACACTTCTTAACAAACAAAAAATTTCTAAATTTGGATGATATGAAAAGTGCCATCTCCAGATATTTTACTGAAACACCAATTGATTTTTATCGATCTGGCATTGAAAATTTGCGCACTAGATAGCTAAAGGTTGTTGCCAACGAAGGTGGTTACATCATTGACTAAAAAGAAAAACTTGTAAGAAATTTATTTATTCGAATTTACTGTAAAAAAACGACACAATTTTCCAGTCCCCCTAATAATTTCAAAAAGGGCGGTACTTATAAGTACCATCAGTATATAAAGGGTTAATGCGCTTCTTATTCTAGGGAAAAAATATTATATAAATGGAAATAATTCGTATAAATGCACGAGGATGAGTTCTAAAGTTTATTTGAAACCGTTAGAAGAAAGACAAGATTTAATATTACTACTTTACTTTTCATTCCACCAATCAATTTTTTCTTCTTTTATTTTAATATAGAATAGTTATTTTTTTCTTCGAGCACCGAACCGTATTTGAATCCCCACATCAAATGTCAATCTTGGATTCAAGTTGTTTTTCTCTAAGAGCCCTTCGTTATAGAAGGACTGATGTATTAATTTTTTTTAATAGCTATCCATCCATTACAGTATACAAGATGTTGCCGAATTCGGTCGACAAATTCGATGATAGTAGGAAGTATGGGGAGGACAAATCACCCTAGAACATGGGGTCTCAAACCACGCTGAGTCGGAGTAATTCACAAAAACAGTTATGGTGGGTGTGATATCGAGTGAAATGAAAAGGGACAACAAAAAGTACGAAATACATTTATTAGACGTAAAGCATTTTTACAATGCATCACAGCTTGAGGTCAGAAATGCAGCGACAAGGGAATGTCATAGGAATTGTTTGAAATTGTGGCTGTTTAGGCTGTAACACAGCCGACACCAACGGTCGAAGGATTCTCGCACGCATTCAAACAAATCCGGTGTGCTGGCAATGTCAGCTGAAGCAACGACGATCCCTGCCAACGGCGTGTCATACACAAGTTATCTCAGGGAGTCCCCCCCCCTCCAAAAAAAATCAAAGGGATTGAGGTCCGGGAAGCGTGGAGGCCAAACAATAGGTCCACAGCGTCCAATCCACCTCCCGGGATATGTAGCAGGGAAGTGGTTACGCACCACAGTCGAAAAATGTTCTGGAGCCACACTTTCTGATACGCAGTTGTCTGTACTACCTGCAACGACTGTGGGAGAAGTGGGAAATTTGAATACTAGTAGGTCTCTCCATCCCTACCACGGCGCTTCAAATCCCCGCATTCGTTTGGCTCCTCTTTCTTCCGAAGCTACTATTATCGTGAGCTTCATTGACTAAACGTGTTTTGTGATGTTCTTTTTCCATTTGTCGTACCTATGCTGCCTACTGTCATCCCTCTGAATTTGTCAGTCGAATTTGGCCACACCTTGTAAGCTCTGTCTCAAAAATAACAAGTATAATTTAGTAAAAATGTTTCAATGAAACGGTCATCATGGGATATTCAATTTTTTAACTTTAAAGTTGAAGTGATGTCGCTCATTTTCATGTCATTTGAGAACGTTCTGATTTGAGTTCAAAGTCCATCATGCTGTCGACTAATTTCTCTTCAGTTGTGGGCTTCGAAGAATGAAAAGAATAATGGAAATCAGAGTTAAGTTTGGTTATTCGGATGTTCTTGGGATCGAAAAATGTTGACACAAATCGCGAAACGTGGCACTACAAAATAATATTTTGCGAAAATCTTTTGAAACTGATTGTGGATTAACATACATTTTCTATTGTGCTACTTCCTTTACAGTTCAATTCCGCTGTAACTGTAGAGATGAAGCTTGTGGTTTTTATAATAAATGATATGCAAGGATGCTTCTCGCACAGTGTATATTCTCAACGTTGCCTTGTGTTCCTTGAACGGTTTTGAAAAGATAACAACTTGGGAGTTGAATCTTAAGAATAAGAAGGCGAAAGAGGTATTTCAGAAGGGATATCTTCCCCACTGCAACCACCTGTTCAGTCCCTGCAAGATCAAAGAACGTGAAATTTTCCCATTTCCAAGTAAGATATAATCATTTTTGGTTCGAAGGGTCCACAGAACTTGTCTTTTAAGCTGTTGGAACTGCTGTATGAATGGGGAGAAATGTTTAAAGTTCCATGTGTTAAGGGAAAAAATCTCTTAAGTTCCCTTTCCAAGTGTCCCTTTTCCCTGGTATTTCTCCAATTTTTGAAAGTCGGATGAAAAAAAAATGTTCTCGTTACTTTTGGTTTAATCCTTAACTTCGCACTGTTGCATTTCTGCAACATATGATTTATTTTAATTTAACAGACTCAATATTTTTTTTAATTACCTACAAATCACTTATCTGAGAAAAAAAAAAGATTATTGCAACGAAATACACGCTAATTTAATCACTAGATGGAAGTAAATCTTTTCCAGAAATCACAACAATTATAAAAATCTCTGATACCTCAAGAACTGTGTTTTTGATATAAAAAGAATCCATTATATTTCATGCTTCCTCTTGTTTATTGACGAAATAAATTACCAGGTAAAAAATTTAAACATTTTATGATGAATAATAAAATCCTCATATAAAAAAAAGTTTTGTAATTTACAGCACTACTGCGCAATGTTGCACTTCTGCAATAAACAAAAAATATTACTGAAATTCAATTTAAAACTGTTTAATTTTTTTTTCATATTTTTCCATTTTATTATTACTTGAGAACTAGCTGATATAATTTTTCACAGAAATTTTAAAAACTGCGAAAAGTTAAGGGTTAAACCATACGTCGGAGTGGTATCTTTTCAAATTTAGAAAGTTCAAGTTTTTACTCTTCTTATGAAGCTTCAATTCTTTGGAGATTTTCTTCACTTTTCATCTGGAATGAGAAGAAATATCTAGAGAGATTTAAAAAAAAGGTACGATTAGTTTTAAAATTTTATTTTTATGAGATATCATACTTGAAAGGAATTTATAACTATTATACCGGGAAGACAAAAAATCCGTACAGACTTTAAAAATTTATAAAACTCGGAAAATTAAACAAAATAAAAAACAGTTTGCATCGATAAGTCGCAGGAATTTTTTGAAGATAAAAGAAATAATAATAATTCAAAAAATAGCCAAGAGGTGGCGTTTCGTACATAAGTGAAAGAATAGACACACAAATAATGCAACCAAATCATTGATTTCTGCAGTATATGCTCCACGTGTCCACCATCACAGCTATCAAAAGTCTGCTGATGTCAGATCTGAGGATCGAGAAGGGCATGGAAACTTGCAAAGTTTGCTAATGATTTTTTCTTCTTGTGGTTCCATCTTGAATAAACGTAACAGTAGAAAGCGCAGTTTTTTCACGGAAACATGAACAACATGGCAAACTTTTCGCGCAGAAGCATTAAATAACGCTGAGAATTTACTGTCATCGTTTTCTACCCATTTACTGGGCACTGTGTTTCAAAGAAGAAGGGTCCTTGTACACTCATGGATTTGTCGTCCCCCTGATGTGACAGTTTTGGGTATTAACGTCACCATGGAGCGAAAAATAAGCTTCATCTTTCCACAAGTTGTTAAAGACCGAAGAGTAATCTTGTTCAACTTTAGAGAGAACCCACCTCGCAAATGCTTCTCTTTACTGTATCCGACGGAAAAAAGTTCTGTCATTTGCATGAATACTGATTAAGAACCCCATGAAGAATGTTGCGTATCGAGGAGGGAGATAAGACCAAGCGTCTGCCAGCTTCCCGAGCACTGCTAGTCCCGAGGCATCCGTATTTGTAATCGCCTGTCTCATTCGCATATTTCCAACTGTCGTTCGAACCAGCGCCACCCATCGGCTGTTTTTTGAATTTTTATTTTCTTAAAAAGAATCCCGTGATTTATTGAGGCTACACATGCAAACTGTTTTTTTATTTTGTTTAATTTTCCCTGTTTTATAAATTCTTTAAGTTTTGCCCACAGGGTATTAGAAAAGTTATCAAAAACCATTATTATATTTGAGAAAAAATGTTTTTGGAATTAAAGAATAATTAAAACTGTTGAAACTCTTAAAAGCTATAATCTTCTTAGAATGATTCTATAAGAGAATTTTTTGCTATACAAAGAGAAAATTTTCTTTGATAAATTGATTCTTGAAAATTTTACCTTTATCGATTTTTCTTGGATTATTTTCATTTGTCAAAATCGTTTCTTCTTTTCAAAACTACTGCTGCGAATGGAGAGATAGGGGTGTGTACGGAGAAGTGAAGGACCTCATGATGGACGAGCGCATGGGGTTTCTCTTCTTTCCTGTGGCAACAGGGGGAGGTGAAACGTTCTGAAAAGAAAAGAGAGAATTCCTCTAGATGCGTTTGAAGGGATCAGACGGCGATGAGCGTGCGCGATAATATTTAACCTTTTTTTTATGCATCCATACTTTATGATTATTAACCTAAAGATGATGATCATAGACACTTTTTCAATTTTCATTTCTCAAGAAAACTGAATAATGGCGAAACTCACAACATCATTGCTGGTTGGTTTATTTAAGTTCTAAAAATAAAGTTTTCTGTTTTCCATGTAGACTATTTGGCACTTAAGTAGTATTTTACACAGACATGAGAATACTAAAGAACGTATGGCCTATATGTTCCAATGGATAACTTTAGAGAAGGGAATAATACACGGAAAAACATTAGACCGAGAATACGAAAGGCGAATTCTTGAATCTCAAAACATTGGTACAATTTGTCTGAGAGAGTAATTGATATCATAAATTTTTTAGCATATCATAATCTGACATTTAGAGGTCACAGAGAATCTCTCAAAACAAACGAAGGCCTTAAGAATTCTGGAGACTTCATAGACTTATTTAAATTAATATGTAAATATGATCCTACGTAACGAAAAAACATAAATCGCATTGATAATAAACAATTTACACACCATTATCTAAGCTACGATGTTCAAAATGAATTGACCATAATCATATCAAACAGTTACCAGTGGAGTAGGATAAGGCTATTTTCGCCATATGTACGACAGCGTAAACTTAACGCGGGGCACATTTTCGGACAGAAAAAATGCCTTAATTTTTATAAAAATTTGTGACATTGTAACTCATTCATTTGTTTATAAGACAATGTCTTAAAATTTCAAAATATTTGATAAATAGTTAGTTTTTTCTTTTAGCATGTAAAGGGAGAGCTCATTTAGTATTACAGTTTAGGAGACTTGCGACAGCTTTTTTTTTAAATAATGGATATATGAAGATTTTTTTTTGTGGTTTTTAGATTTATTTAGTACATTTTAAGAAAAAAAGGCTAAAATTAAAACGAGAAAAATAAATTATTACTACTAAAATGAGAAAAAATGGGTAAAAACTGACAAAAAATTACATAAACGAGGCCCGCTCTGTACAAATAGTAAATGTACAAATTCTGAATTTTTCAATTTTCAATTCTTTGGCAGTTTACTTTGCTATTCCTTTTTGAAATAACTTTCAGGATAAGAGATATTTTAATTTTCACAAAAACTAGAGCACTTTAACTTAGTCATTATATGAAATTGCTTCAAAAAATAGTGATTATATTCTCATAAAGAACTGTAAATTTTGTAATAAAACAGTGATCGATAAATCTGAAGGTTAAAACATTTCTACTGTTATACGGAACATACACACAAAATTTCAGCAAATTATTTAAAAAAATTTTTGAGCAATCGCTGACCTCGTTTGAGTTTTTCGAAAAAAACGCACATTTCGAGTAAAACGCATTTTAAAGTTTGATATCTTATGTAAAAAGTTATGGTATCTGCTTTTACTAAAACACCTGTAGTTTTTGTTCTATTGAATTGAAAATAAAAACTTTGGTATTTTTGTAAAGCTAATAAGATAGCTTAAAAAAAAAAATAAAAAAAAAAAAAATGTTCATTTTTCAAAAAAATCATGATTTGAGGGTAGTAAGCTGTAATTGCTCTAAATACCCCGTCTAACAAAAAAATTTTCTCTTCGCACCCTATTTTCAGTGGCATTAACTTTGGGGAAAAAATGTGGCTTAGATTCGAGTAAAAATGGTATTTTAAAAAAAATACGGAGGGGAAAAAAAATCGAATTATAAGAGAAAATTTCGTTGAATAGAAAATGCACTTTGCGATTTGGAGGTTATTTTAAAACGAAAATCGTAAAATATTCTTGGTTCCAGGAAAAAGTTCGTTAAATAGAGAAATTCGTAAAATGGAGGTCTTTCTTTTAGCTCAGTACACCTACGCCACTAGGTGGACCGCAACACCTTGAAAAAATCAGAAGTACCCTGGAAAAGTCTTTTATCTACTGCAGCAGACATATCACCTAAGATAAGTTACGAACCAATCATTAAGGATTTCAGGAAAACTAAAAGTATAACAAATTTTCTGTTTCTTTGACTTTTTTTTCATTATTGTTTAATGTGCCAAAGAAAATAAGTATAAAGCTTGGTTCTTTTTTCCTTATGAATAAAAATTGATTTTTTACTTGATAAACCCTCTTCTTATGCCTCCAGAGGGCGTCGCGGAATGTATCTTGCCCACATTAAGTTCATGTCTCGCGCCGCCACTGAATGCGTTGTTTCATGAAGCTCCCCTTTTTTCTCGCATCGCTACAAAGACATGTTATCGTCTTTTCGCAAATGAATTTGCCATTAATCTCTCTTTGGAGTTCAATCCAAAAGAAAACAGTAGTTTCTTTTGGGATAACAACATTTCTGTGTTTAACGAATCTATTACGGACTTACTTCTAAAAGAGCCATTTATCGGTATATTTTGGAACTTTTTTGTCTTCCTTCACCTCACAACATTCCATTGCCTCATGATTGTTTTGTAAAAATATCAAATCATTCTGACGCTCTCTAAAAGTGAAGGTACTTTTAAAGAGCGTTTTGAAATTGCAACTTTAATTATAATCACCCTGTACTTGCGAAATTAGGAAGTTTTTTTCAGAAATGTTTGAGTCTTTTTTTAGTGAAAAATTTCTTAACGTTCTTCTTGTGTATTTAAATGTTAGATAAAATATGTAAAATATCTCCTCTCATCAGGACTATTCCAGAAAAATTTCAATATTTCTATAGAGTTATTGATAAGAAAAAATGTTTTTCCTTCGCTATAATCTTGTTAATTTCTTATAAATATAGATATTCTTCATTTTCTTTTTCCAGAAATTCTCTTTTTATAAATTTAAACAATGAAATAAATTAAATGAAGTTATGTGAAGTTGTATAAGTATTAGGAAATAAACTTGCTGTCAACTGAATGGTCCAGTTGAAATACACAAATGTTACTCGAAGCAAGAAATTGATGATTCTCAGACTTGAATCTTTTCTATCTTTTATGGTGTGACGGGCTCACGCGTCTTTTCTGTAACATAACCTCTGGGTTCTTTGACGGCCAAGATTAATGGTAAATCTTTTCCAACCCAAATCCAAGAAGTGAAATGCAGTGTAGAGGCAAATAAGATAGTCTTTAAAAGAACAGAAGTTTTAGTAAGCGGGATGGCAATTTAGAGAAAGTTCTGTTTGGGAAAGATAGAAGTGTAATTTGACGGTCTACCAAAGAATCACAGATTCCTAGCCATTACTACAAGGTGCATACTATTGCACGCGCGCCCAACAGCCTATCTGAAGGTGTTTGAACCGTTGCGTGGAATTCAAGGTAGGACAGATTATTTGATATAAGAAATCGTAATATTATTAGAATTGAGAGTAGGAGGATAATATAATTATTTAGATAAGTGATCCAAGTTGTGCGATTCGTTTTAGCTACGGCTACGTGTTTTGGTTTATTCTCACTTAATATAAGTTTGTTCAATATATTAGAAATTTAAGTTAAACTCTTAATAAAGTCATATTAAGAATTCTAAAATGTCGATTCATTTCGAGAACCCCACACCTCTAATTCACGCTGAAAACCCAAGATATTGTCCACAAAGATCGACCATATCACAATGGTATATTTCCAAACAGCGGGCCACATAGGGCCCACCAGACGTTTTTGAGTGGCTCGGTCATAGCCTGTTGCTCTGACAAATTATAATGCATTAAGAATTTAGCGAGAAATGCTATCAATCAAGCAATTAAATATATCAATTTTTTTATCGATATCATGCTTTTACCAATGGAGAGATAACTCTTTTTCTTTGTGTAATTGCAACCCTTAGTGGTTAAAAATAACTGTGGAGTAGTGATAATTTTGTGGGTGAAACTAATTTTTAACTAACCCTCATATCTTCCAAGCGAAAAAAATCTAAAGAATATGTTGTTTCAAGACATTTGTGATCTCGATTATTTCGTAGCAAAAAGTAAACATGGATCAACAACTTGTTTGATTTGTCAAGAAAATGTTATATTTAAAAAATAACACGAAGCATATAAAATGCAACCACAAAGCACAAATCTTTCAAATGCTCTTTTTCTTGAGGTTTTCTTTCAAGACCAGATAAATGGGCTTTCTCAAATAATTTTTGCTACAAAATATTTTGTCGATGGTAATATCACAAAATGTAGAGGTCACGAGAAAATCCTATAAAACATTATATATATCGATGAATATACGAAATTGTTAAGTAAAAACATATGAATTGATTGTTAGTGTTTCTTAAATGCTTTCGATGTGTGCTATTTGATAAATTCAGTTATTTGTTCGGATATTTTTTTCAGTGAAATCAAAAAGTATTTGAATAAATTTGAAACAGAAACGCACAAGCAAGTCTGAAATAATTTTGAACAAATAATACTGATTTCAGTGAAAACTCTTCGCAACCATCTTGCTCTTCATAAATCAATATCTGAAATAAAAATAAGTGATGCTATGTGAAAAGAAAAGAAATCTAAGTTACAAAATACACGCCAGCTTTGTTTTTATGACAGTAGAATGCAAACATCAATGAAAGGAAATCAAAATGACCCCATCACTGGGGAAAAAATACATACAACCTATTGTTAGTGAGTTGTGTGTGTGAGTTAGTTCTTTATATAATATAGTTCTTTAAAATAAAATCCAAAATTATAAGTTTTAATATTTTGATAAATTTCTCTATTCTTTTTTTTTCGTTATGAGAGTGGGCGGAGCGATGCCTAGCCAATCCGTTTGCAACAAAGTCCGAGTTAAAGAGGGAAAATATTGAGATGTAAAAGTTAAAAGGATTTGGCATCGATGGAGTTTCTGTGAATGGCTGATCACAAGGTCAGCTATTTTTACATTTAAGCTTAGGTGAGAGTCTCGACCACTCATTGGGTAAGGCCTAATGTATGGAGCAAGAATCTCGGATTGAAAAAAAATGTAAATATTAAGTACCATTGTCTTGACCCGAAACTCTATGCGTTTTTCTCGAAACTACTTTACTTGAAATCTGATATATGAGTATTTTCTATATATTACTCTATCACACTAACTAAAACTATACTAATTTTTCAATTTTTACTATTTTTAAAAAATTCTGAAAAGTCAAAAAAAAAAAAAAAAAAAGTAAAAAAAAAAAAAATTTTATAAAAAAAAGCCGATTTTTTACAAATTTTTTTTTTTTTTTAGGTAAAGAAATTT
>BMAV01006101.1:322701-336715 GCA_019973955.1 Trichonephila inaurata madagascariensis
GTTCTTCGCCGATGCATAGACAAGGATGCCACTCTAGTGATGCCCCTCAGCAGAAAAGGAAGGCCCAGGAAAGACAATTTTGCTGGTTCCTCTTCGAGGACGATGCTTAAGAACCAGAGGGGGGAGTGTAATGAATGGCAAAAAGACGGACAGTAGCGCGGACTCTTTTGGCCGTGTGAACACTTAACCAGCCAGCCTGCTAGCTCGGTGAAGAAAGCAGATGCCAATATCCACACGCGAAAACTTCTCGTTATTTTATATAGCATTAACTGTTTTTGATGTAATTGTAACTCTGCTCAGTTTGAATGCGAATTTATTTAAAATTAAAAACAAGTTATATATATATATAAAAAAATTAAGTAAATTCCTACTGAGATCAACAAAGAAAATTTTTATTTTAGCTACTTTTTACTAAATCGTTACCATTAATATAAATCTGTATATACATAGGATAGAATCACAACATTAAATGGTCATTCATTTTTATTCATTATTCTTAAAGTATCGTATTGTCATCCAAAACAATCGTATATATAACATTTCAGTTCAACCGAATGCTTTAAAACGTGAGAAAAAAAAACCTTTTCAAGTTTTGACACAAATCGCCAAAAGGGTCGCTAAGTCGTCAAAAATGATGCCAACGTGGCTGTATTTGTAATTCTTTGAATAGTTAGCTTTAATCAATTAATTTTTATTAATTATAATTAAATTATTGTATTGTCATCCAAAATAATCATGTATATAAAATTTCAGCTCAATTGAGCGCTTTCAAATGTATTTTACGATTAAAAATTCCACCAAGATAAATAAATAGAGATTGTGAGCTAATAGTAGGAATTGAAAAAAATGATATTAAAATTATCGGAGTTAACCTCCGTAGTACTTTTTGAGTGCAGGTTATAAGAGTAGTTGTACTTTTCGGACACTATATTTGAACCGAGAAGATGCGATATTATAACAGCAAGAGTTAAGCACAAATTTAATATTTAAATGATCCAAAATTGAATTTAAAAGTACACTTTCTGTATAACTTTCAAGAAATAGTTATTAAAAATTAAAGTTATTTGGCGAGTTTATTATCCAGCCACAGGGTATATCTAAGTATTAAGTGGTCATTCTCAGAACACATTTTAATTTTTAGAAAAAGTAGGAGGAGAGATGTAGTAATAAAAATAACAAACCATAAAAGAAATATTTAAGGCTGGGATGGGCATAACGTCGATCACGATCGACCGGGGAAGCCAAAGATATTTTTGGGTGACCGCCTGAAGATTTTAGCAGTTAGTAATTATACATGGAAATACTCATGATTAGCTGAAGAGAGTATGCAGACTATATAAGTCTGCTACTGACTATAACAACGAAAATTAACTTTAGATAAAAGTGCTTTATTTTTTTTTATGTATTTTTAATTGTTTGATAATAAATGCATCATTTGATATTATTATATTTGTGGCTATTATTATTATGTTTGTATTTTTCGTTTTGCTTTAAACGCTGTTTTAAAAGTGTTAATTTTTTTATTTTGGCTCTGTAAGTAAGTACACATATTCCGTATTTATTATTAATTTATAATAAATATTGTAGACCCCCATTTTCCGACCTCACCACCCCTACGACACTGGGCATTGGCGCACACAAGAAGGGGGGGGGGAGATGTGGGGTCGAGGATCGAAAGTCTACCATTCTCGTATCATACCCCAATACGCAGCCAAGCATATATATATATATATATATTTTGATTTTGTAGATTGTCGGGAACAAAACACAGTAAAAAATAAATTACTAAATAAAATTTATTTATTGATTATGTAATAATCAGCAAAGTAAGAAAATTGTTAATAACAATACTTAAGCTTTACGTACTGTATACATGAAATTATAATAAATCGGAAAAAAAATCAAGAGTTATTGGGGAGGGTCCGAGCCAGCGGGCCCCCCCCCCCCTCATCCTCCTTGTGTGCACCACTGACATTGGGTGGACCGCAACAGCTTGAAAAAATTAAAAACAGCCCGCAATCTGGAGAAGTCTGCCCACCCCTGATTTAAAGTAATCCAAAGGATTCTGGGAACATTTTCCTTCTAACACATATTTATGTTTCACAAATTTTTGTGTTTCAGCAATGCGTATCATTGTTTCGTTTATCCTGATTTTTAAAACACGTTTTTAGAATTGGGAGTAACATTTTAAGTGAGTATAGAAATGATTCATTCGCGATAGACTTTCTTAAATCGAGTTTGAAATCGAAATTTGCTTTCAAAATCTCAGTGAACCGGAAAAACTAAACTTTTAACGTAGAACAGTGAATGGATGGACTTTTCCATTCTGAAGTAAGGAAAATGCATATTTTTCTTGCGGTCACTCTAAATGCTCCCACTTACCCTAATGTCCTTTGGGATTCGGTCCACTGACAATACTTGTGGCTATTTTGGGAAGATGTTTACGACATCTAATGGAAGCAGATTCGGGAATAATTTCCTCTAAGCACGTCATTTGAAGAATAAATGATGCAATAGAATAAACTATGAATGCGAAACAGCCCTTCGCATAAGTGCAGACGATTCTTTTGAGGTAATACATCCCTTGACTTGTACGTTTTCCTATTCTGAAGGACAGATGGAAGAAATTCCAAATGAATTTCAAAACTGATTGTCAATGAGCAGCTTAAAAGTTATGTTCTGAACAATATAAGAATAGATTTAGAACAGATTTTCCCCTCAGAAATTATTCTGCTGCTGCTGCTAATGCCACCTGTTTGACGTAATCAGATTGAGGTCCACGAAATTCATCATGACAAAGGGCTACATGTACGCCTGTCGCCGGCCATGGGCTTGATCACCATAAAGGTGACAGTACGATTTAGTTCGGTTCCACCCCAACTTTGAGGGAGAACACCCTGGGGGGGGGGGGTTAGGTTGCTCCCACCTCTCTTCCTCTTCCACCAACCCCACGAGAGGACTTGCGGCTTGACGGCTAGTTAGAGTCCCCCCATGCAGTAAAGACACTATACATTTGCAATACTGACCCAGACCCTAAGGCACCGCAGTCAGCGTCGCTAACCACTATACCGGTTGGTGCGACAGAAATTATTCTAATCGTTGTCACATCCACAAATAAAACGATATCAAAACATCGTATAATATATTAAAAAACCTTAATACCCTCTTCAACCAGTTTTTTCATGTTAAGCATCTGAAAAGCACATCTATATCCCTTCATTTTCAATGCATTGATTCAAAAAAAAAAAAAAAAATACTGCACGAAGAAAACTGCAGTAAATTCTAATGCGGTAGATAAAGGGTTAAGAGGCACCAGAATTTGAACCTATGACTCGCCAGAAGCGATGCTAACCACTAAGAAATTGCGTGAAATATGATATAAATGCTGTATATAAAATATTTATTCTTTCACACATTCTTTTCCGCGCGTCTTTTGCTTTTTAGATATCCCATCCGTTTACATGATGATTGCTGGTTCACGTAAACTCTGTTACGTATTTCGCTATAAATATGGATTTTAAATAAATATTAACTGTTATAAGGACCCAATAGACAAATGATTCAATTGCAAGAAATACAGATCGATTCGTATTTAATTTTTTCTTCTAGTTTTTGTATTAAGGCTGTCTTCGGTCAATGTTAAAGAATAGGACCCGAATTTGGAACATTTTTTCAGATATCAAAGAAATGAAAAATTAATATGATATTCTAGCTTCACTATCCTTTAGAGAGCAGTATTTTTTTTTTATCATACATCTCATTTTTAACCGAGTTGATCCATTTTTTCTGGTATGAAATGTGTTTCGCGTTTTTTTTCCTATACCGTAAAGTTAAATCCCTGCACGTATTCAAAAGTGAAATACAGTATTCATTGAATATTTTGAAATTTTTAAAAACACTACCTTGTTAACAGATGTATAAGTTATAATGTTCCAAATTTCCATGAAATTTGAGGTACTTTCTGTCTGAAAATGTGCTTCGCGTTTAGTTCATGCTCTTGTACTTTTGCCGAAAACAGCCTTAAAAATTAAGACCATTTCTTCTATTTTAGGTAAAAGCAAACTTTTTCTCAGATGCAGTGGGTCTGGCATAATTTTCGATATTCTCTTTTTATTCGAAACGTCTCAATACATCTACTGAGATCTACAGAGCCTTGTTTTTTGATCTATAATGAGCCGCTATACTTTAAGATCATGCCCATGGAATCCCTTAAGTAATCATTTGCGGTACATAAGATAAACACGTAAGGATAACTTTTTATAAATATTACACAGCGGCTCAAATATTTATATTTAAGTTTTTAAATCTTCATCAGATCTTTAGTTACATACAGTATTTACTCAAATGTTTATTAAATACTAAAAGTAGAGATAGGTATAACTGAAATGTAGATTCGAAATTTAGAACACATTTTCTTACATGCTTCAGTTTTAACTACTGTAGTTAATACAAAGGCTGTGGTGAGTGAGTGAGTGAATATTAACGTCACCCTGTTCAGCTACACGAGGGCTTTTGGCGACGGACCACGTCATTTTGAACCATGGTCAAGTGACGTGGACGACATCTAAGCTGGCACCCCTCTCCTAAATACCGCACTATACCAATTGGAGGACTCTCGATAGATTTAAGCCTCATTCACACCAAGGCAGTCAGCGTCGAGCGTTGAGCGTACAACCAATCAGAGACTTCATTTCGCGCGAGATGAAGTCTGATTGGCTCGACGCTGACTGCCTTGGTGTGAATGCGGCTTTAGTCATTTAGCTCAGAAAATTCACGTGACATGTGTAGAAACACGAAGCTCTCAAGTGTGAGCGAGGAGCCAACGTCTACTCTCTAATCATGTCCAGCTCCTTTGCACCCTCCGTGTGCCCATTATGTTTAAACACGAAGAGAGCTCTTAGTGGTTTTTTCCGAATAAGAAAAATAAAGTCATAGGAAGTGAAAGTCACATAAAGTCAAAATTCAAGTCATAGTCTACAAAAAGTACGTTATCATCAACCTCATTTTGGAAATACTAAATTTACAAAAGGCTGGAATTACGTGAAAAAGATATAATATGAACAAATTGCATGCTTTGATTTCTAATTGTATAATGAGTGGCAAAGCCGTTCATCGTAACTGGTCAGTGTCCACCTTCGGGTACTTAGGTTAGAAAATTCCACTCATGTCGAAATGGCCGAACGAATCCGCTATGTACTTGGAACGGCCAAGGAAAGGTAGGGATCAGAATGAAAGTTCAGAAGTGTTTTCAGCAACTGACCTTCTTCGCATGTTATGTTTCAGGTAATGATTCTAGTTTTATTGAAGCTATTTTTTATATTGAAAGATAGGTACTATCATCTATCCTTGGGGTTGAGTGAGTGAATATTTAAGTCGCATTGTTCAGATACACGAGGGACCACGTCATTTTGAAGCATGGTCAAGTGACGTAAACGACACTTGAGCTGGCACCCCCTTCTCCTAACTACCACACCACACTAACGGGAGGACGTTTCAGCTCTCGACAGATTTAGCGTGCATCGCTGCCCTACACGGAGGGTCTTTAGTGGTACTGGGCTCGAACTCATGACATGCCTGCCATGATCCGATACCTTGACCACTGGGTTACCTCAGCCCCCTATCCTTTGGATTATAAGAACAATTAAGTTGTTTTTGATTACCAAGGGGTCGTGCAATCGACCTCGTGGTCAGTGATGTATCAATCAAACCATGTGATCTGATTAAAATTGAAAAGACTTGCCGTGCAATAAGGGTGATGAATATTAAATCTCTGATGGTGCTCAAAGTTCTCAACTTGGCAATGCAAGGAGATTTAAGTACCAACCTTGTCATTCGGGGTGCGGCTTAAAATTAAGAAACATATTTAGTTTGGGTTATCGGGGAACTGAAAATTACTCTAGTCCTTACTTGGTGTGAGTATATATCACCTGAAAAAATAAAGGCCTAGTATAATAGTTATGAAGGAGAAAAGTGACTCCTTCACTCATCTCCGGAACTGTTAGATCTACAGACTTGAAATGAAATTGGGTAGGCACAGGTTTCTTTCATGATCTTCTAAGAGTGGATTTTGTGAAAATTGTCTCCTAAGGGGCGTTCTAGATAAAAAAAAAGTTTCCGTTTCAGAATTATTAAACCTACAGACTTTAAATTTTGAAGGCACGTTCCTTCATGGAGTATAGATTTGAACGAAAGGGGATTTGCGAAAATCGACCCCAAGATGTTTTGCAAGAGCTTAGGAGGATTTATAGATAAAAACTCCTGTTTTTGAACCATTAGATCCACATACTTGGAATTTAGAGTATGCATGTTTCTTTTGTTTAACTGAAATCCGCTAAAAATGGGTCTTACGAAAATCGACTCGCGACTCACTGATAAAAAAAATGTTCAGTTTTTGAACTAGGAGATTTAGACTTTAAATCTGGCACGTTAATTTTTTTTTTAGTAGAGATCCAAGATGAGTCTTGTAAAAATCCACTTTGGGGGAGTGGGTGACTGGAATGTAAAAATCAATTTAAATTCAATTTTAGGTATTATTTTTCAGAAGTTCTGAACTCTTGCGCGTTCTATATATATACACTCAAAAAAGTATTGGAATACAATACCAGTTCATAGATTTTTATCGTAATATTTTACTTAAACATACAAATGAAAAAATAAAATAAAAAAGAAGTAAATGTTATTTTAGTAAATACAAATAATAATAGTTTGAACAAAAAACTTATACATTAATGCAATTATGGTTAAAATTGACAGTAAAAGAAATCGAGTTAAAAAACGTGCTAAAAAAAGTATTGGGACACTTCCCAATATATATATATAAATTAAGAAAAACAATTCAAACTTAGAAATTAATATCTTATTGGGCAACCGTTGCTTTTTGTAATCCCTTGAAGTCTATTTGACATGGATTGGATGAGTTTTTTTTCAAAACGATATAACTCGATATTGGTCCACTTTTCAACTAAATATTTTCTTAAATCCTGCTAGTTAGAAATTTGGTGCTCATATAGTATTTGCTGCTAATAATCCCACAGATGTTCAATAGGAATAAGGTCTGGACTTTGTGCAGGAGTCTTAATAACACTAGGGCAGTGGTAGAGGACACATAACAAGAAAATATCTGCAGTATGTTTCAGAACATTATCTTGGTACAATTTAAAATGTCCTGAGATTCTCCGCTTGTGCTCACACTTTGCTTTAAATTTCGCTTGAGAATGTCAGGATAGATATACTTATTCATTATACCATCAATAAAATGTAAGTTCCCGACAATAGAGCTTGCCATACAAACTCAGACAATTTGGTTACCCCTTCTATATTTGATAGTAGGCCGTAAATTTTTGACAAGCATTGCTGTATTTGATTTCCGCCAAACTTTTTGCTTGCCATCCGATCCGGAAATGTTATATTTGCTTTCATCAACAAAAAATTACATTTTCCCAATATTCTGTTGGCTGCTTTACATAAATTTTAGCAAATGCCAACCTAGCTTGTCTGTTTGCTTTGCTGATGTAGGGCTTTCTTTGAGGTTCTCTGCTATGATACTTGAGTTTTTTTTAAAACATTTCTGACAGTTTCAGCATTTACTGATTTTTCGAAGTTACTTCTACATTGCAAAGTCATTTTTACTGCATTAGTTCTTGGATTAATGCGTACTTGTCTCACACAATCCGCTTCTCTTCACGTTCATTAAATATCCTTGGACACCCTGATTTTTGCTTCTTTTCAACACTATTTGTTTCCTTGAATCTGTCAATGACGTTAAAAACAGTAGACTTACTCAATTTGAAGATTTTCCCTATACACACACACAGTGAACTGATTTCCCTCTTTCCAATGACTTATTGCGAGATTTCGCACAATAACCAATATTTCTTGGTTTTTCGCCATTTTTTTATTATAAATAATCTTATCTGTTGAAATGTTTTTGTTTAAACTTCTAGTCTAAAAAAGTGGTGGGAAATTAAATTATATTGATGCGCTGTTAAATTTCTCATTTCAAAAGTGTCCCAATACTTTTTTGACTCCAGTGTGCCTTTGAATTATATTTGAAAATCTAGATCAAATTATAATTCTATAATACTAGAGTAAAATTTTCCTTATATACTGTACACCAAATGTTAAAATATTTCTTAGTTAATTTTGTTTTTGTTTTAATGTGATAAATAGTTTTATAAATGGCTTTACAGTTATGCGTGCCAAGTATCCCAAAACTTTTTTGAGTGACTGTTTTTATATATGTAAACAGTCACTCAAAAAAGTATCGGGACACTTGGCATGCATAACTGTAAAGCCATTTATAAAACTATTTATCACATTAAAACAAAAACAAAATTAACTAAGAAATATTTTAACATTTGGTGTACAGTATATAAGGAAAATTTTATTGGTGTTGCAGAGAATTTTAAGTTGATCTAGCTTTTCAAATATAATTCAAAGGAACGCTGAAGTTAGTCGCCCATCCGATATAGTGGTTAGCGACGCTGACTGCTGTGCCGTAGGGACTGGGTTCGAATCCCGGAGAAGACATGGATGTTTGTAAATGTATAGTGCCTGCACGGCATGGGGATACTCTAAATAGCCGTCGAGCCGCAAGTCCTCTCGTGAGGTTGGTAGAAGGGGAAGAGAGGTGGGAGGCCTCTAACAACCCCCAGAGTGTTCTCCCTCTAAATTACGGCGGAATTGAGAGCCAAATCTTACTGTCACTTGTATGGTGCTCAAAGCCACGGATAACGACAGGCGTCACTTAGCCCTTTACCATGATGAATTTCGTGGGCCTCGATCTAGGCTTTGCCGATCAGGTGGCATTGTAAACAACACTGAAGTCAAAAAAGTATAGGGACACTTTTGAAATTAGAAATTTAACAATAGCATCAATAGAATTTAATTTCACACCACTTTTTTAGACTGGCACATTGTTTAAACATAAATGCGTTTCAACAGATAAGATTATCTATAGAAAAATGGTGAGAAACCAAGATATATTGGTTAGTGTGCGAAATCTCGTAATAAGTCATTGTATATGAAAAATCTTGAAATTAAGAAAGTCTACTGTTTTTAACATCATTGAGACAGGTTCAAGAAATCAAATAGTGTCGAAAACAAGCAGAGATCAGGGCGTCCAAGGATATTTAATGAACATGAAGAGAGGTAGATTGTGAGACCATTAATCCAAGAACTAGTGCAGTAAAAATGACTTCGCAATGTAAAAGGGGGTTCGGAGAATCAGTAAATCTTGAAACTGTCAGACATGTTTTAAGAAAACATACGTATCATGGCAGAGTACCTCAAAGAAAGCCCTAACTCATCAAAGCAAATAGACAAGCTAGGTTGGCATTTGCTAAAATATATGTAAGGCAGTCAACAAAATATTTGAAAAATGTACTTTTTGTTTATGAAAACAAATGTAACATTTCCGGATCGGATGGCAAGCAAAAAGTTTGGCGGAAATCAAATACAGCAATGCATGTCAAAAATTTATGGCCTACTGTCAAATATAGAAGAGGTAACCAAATTGTCTGGGTTTGTATGGCAAGTTCTGATGTGTGTCGGGAACTTACATTTTATTGATGGTATAATGAATAAGTATATCTATCCTGACATTCTCAAGCGAAATTTAAAGCGAAGTGTGAGCAAGCTAGGAACCTCAGGACATTTTAAATTGTACCAAGATAATGATCCGAAACCTACTGCAGATATTTGTACCTTATGGGTCCTCTACCACTGCCCTAGTGTTATTAAGACTCCTGCACAAAGTGCAGACCTTAATCCTATTGAACATGTGTGGGATTATTAGCAACAAAAACTATATGAGCACCAAATTTCTAACTAGCAGGATTTAAGAAAATATTTAGTCGAAAAGTGGAGCAAAATCGATAGATCGTTTTGTAAAAAAATTGATCCAATCCATGGCAAATAGACTTCGAGAGATCATAAAAAGCAAGGGCGGCCCAACAAGATATTAATTTCTAAGTTTAAATTGTTTTTCTTTATTTATTGGGAAGTGTCCCAATATTTTTTGAGCTCGTTTTTCGACTCGATTTCTTTTATTTTCAATTTTAACTATAATTGTGCATGAGTTTTGTTCAGATTATTATTATTTGTATTTACCAAAATAACACTTTTTTTTTGGTTTCATTTGTATTTTTAAGTAAAATATTACGATAAAAATCTATGAACTGATAGTGTCCCAATACTTTTTTGACAGACTGTATATGTATGTATGTAAACAATATACGAATATTCATGCAATATCATGAAATACACAGCAAAGCGGCCGGGTAACGGCTAGTAAGAGTTATAAATCCTTTCAGGATCATCTCGATTTTTTTGGTGTATTCAACAATATTCTATCCCAAATATATATTGTCTACTATATTTATTAGAGTAAAACGAATTATAACCATTTTATATATTAGATTATACAAATACCCCATAGAAGTTTTCCACAGCATTAAAACTTTCGTCACTCCTTTTTTAAATCAATAGTATATCGAAAGAAATATTAGTCATGCAAAACAGAGAAGCGGTGAAAATATCGAATAATTAGCTTAGATCTGATTCACGCACCATTTGCTTTGTTGAGCTGGGGTTTTCTTGGAACATCATCAGATATACCGTCATTACGTAATTCTAAAAGAGCGTTTTGTGTTGTAATCTGAATAATAACAGAGCACGAGGAAGTAGCACTGCCACTAAAGAACGCTGAACAAAAGGATTTAGAAGCCGCAGGAGGTGAAGTAATCCATTCCATCTCATGCTAATGAGTAGGGAAAATAACTATTTGTTAAACAATCGTTCTAGTTCTGTGAGAAGACATGCAAAAAGGAAAAGTGCTGGATGTTTTGATCCAATCAATGGAGTAAACTCTAGATTACTGCATATGCTGTGTATTGCGAGAGATTCTCGTTATAACTGTTTATATATATTTTTCTTTTTGTAAATTGTTTCTAAATACGTTACATGTATGCACACATGTACATAAAAGAATTTAATTTGTGCCATATCGCAGCTGATGCCGATACATTTTCAATGGGAAATTTTTTAAAAAAAATCAGTTTATAAAAAAACCAGTTCAAAAACTAAATGAATTATTTTATTTTTTAAAAACTAAATTTTTTCAAACCAACACTTGTATAATTCTGATAGTGCTTAAAGAATTGGTTGTTTTGTTTAACGGCTATTAATTTGGGGAACAGTACTTTATTTAATCTTATTTAGTATGTGAAATTTAAATTTTTAGTTTTACGCTCCATTTCAAGATTAGGTTCATTGGAAACGGGTTGATTTATTGATCGTTTATTAACGCATCACTCCTAGAAGTAACATGAACTGTATTGACCCTATTCCTAGCTCACCTCAGGAGGTTTGGAACTATTAACACTCCACCGTTATTGAAAAAATATGTAAAAATCTACAGAAAAAACTAGCAGAACAAATTCAAGAGAGCTTGTTTAACTAGGAATTGCATATTACATTATATTAATAGTATATACAAATCAAGCGCAAAAATTTCATTGAAAGAGCAAGGAGCAACCGTACATGAACTCGTAAATCCTTTCTAGAGACAAAAATGCAAATGCATGATCCCAAATAGAGAAAGAGCCGAATCAGCATATCAAGAAACAGGATTGACGAAAAGAAGAAAATAAAAGCAAAAATAAAAATATAAAAAAAAATAAATATAAAAATCTAGAATTCCGTCTTTAATTAATTATAGAGTTACACTCTAATCCAGTGTTTCTTAAACTGTGGGGCACCCCCCCTAGGGGGCGTGATAACCCTACGAGGGGGGGCGAGCATATTGTCGAAAACAAAAGATTATTTAAACAAATTATTAACTTACTAAAAGTAAACACAAATACGTTCTGACATAATAAATAAAATACTCATTTACACTATAAATACACTTATAAATGTATACTATGAATCTATTTTATAATTAATTTAATAATACTAAATTAAGGACAAGTTTAATAATTACCAGTGACCCCATGGATTTGCCATATATAAAATTATATGCCAACGTTATCACTTATCTGGATAATTTGTGTGTGTGTGTGTGTACGGTATATATAATTATTTCCCTTAAATGTGTGCCAATTAAAAATTACGCGATTCGTTCCCCAAAGCCACCGTTTAACACGTAAGTAAGCGTTTGTGGTGTATTGAGGGGCGGGGGGGGGGGGTTAAAAAGGAAAAAAGATCAAATCCTCTGGATCAAGTAAATTCTTTGCAAATACTGTCAAGGTCATTTTATTGCTTTCCAAAGACTTCGGAATAATTTTATAGAGATAGCAGTTCACAGAAAAGATCTCCGGAAAGACGTATTCATACGTCTGGGAGCCATTAACACACTGGCTGAGAGAGATGTTTATATACGTCGGAGGGACTTAAGAGGTTAAAGTCGTATTGTGAGAGTTTAGCGTCGAAGTATAGTATTATTGAATTTAAAACATCGTTATTGTATGGATGCAAATTATGATTGAATAGTGAGCCGCAAAGATTGAAAGTTAGAGAAGCACTGCTCTAATCAGATGCATCAAGCTACGAGAAGGACACCCCGTTTTTTCAAGATTTCCCGCCGCCGCACCAGCATAACTTTGGTCCTTCACACATGGGGCAGCGGTAGCCCAGTGGTCATGGCAGGCATGTCATGAGTTCGAACCCAGTACCACTGAAGGTCCACCGCATAGGGGAGCGATGCACGTTCAATCTGTCGAGAGCTCAAACGTCCTTCCATTGGTGTGGTGTGGCAGTTAGGAGAGGGGGTGCCAGATCTGGTGTCATCCACGTCCCTTGACCATGGTTCAAAATGACGTGGACCGTCGCCAAAAGCCCTCGTGTAGCTGAACAGTGCGACGTTAATATTCACTCACTCGGTCTTTAACACATTTAACATGCATCCATATGTACAAGATGGTCTTTTAGTGGTACCAGGACTCAACTACACGATTCGACGGCAAAAAGAAAATGTCACGCATAAACTCGGCTGTCATTAGGAATTGAAGAAAAAGTACACTTAATTGATTAAAAGATTTAAACGTTTCTCCACGCATAATAAAAACCAATGTAAGTTAATATTTTTATGCAAATATATAAAGATTCGTGCATCTTTTGCTCATATCTTCCACTTTTGGCCTTTGCAGTCAAGGTCATAGACTCGTGCTGCTGAAGACCCGCTGTGAAGGCAATGCACGTTAAATTTGTCAGGGCTCAAAGGTTCGAAGTGAGGATTCCAGCTCGGGTCTCGTTCTCGTCACTTGACCAAGCTTTATAGTGCGACGAGAAAATATACGCATTCACTGAGCCTTTCCTTACGTAATTATAGAAATTTCCATTAGAGAACAGAAAAATTGTACACATAACAGGTGTACTGTAAATTAATTGTTCTGAGAACTTTTTTTTACAACTGTTGCGTAATAAAGAACGTAGCTGTCAAAAAAAATCAAAAGTCACAATCATCACTGATGATTTGAACTCATTATAGCTTGTCATTCTGCTGCTTGTTGTAGTTAGAAGAAACGTGAGATTTATTGTGATTGTTTTTTTTATAACTATTCTGAAATTTTTTTCTAATAAAAGGGATAACAAGTAAAAATAACGTTTGCTTTTGTTATTTTCTCGAATACCCGAAGTCAGTGAGTATTAAAGTCGTACTATCTAGCTACACAAGAGCTTTTGGTGATGGACCACGTAAATTTGAACCATAATCAAGTGACGGCCTCACCACAACAACGGGAGGTCGCTGAAGTCTCCACATATTTAATGTACAACAGCCTCCTCTGCACGACGGGTCTTCAGCGGTACAATTCATGACACGCCAGCTACGAATCCAATATCTTTACCACTAGGCTACCACGGCCACAGAGAAATTTAGAAGAGAGGGATATTGTAGACGAGTTCGAAAGCGGTGGGTCAAGTGAGTGAGTGAGTGAGTGAATATTAACGTCGCACTGTTCAGCTACACGAGGGCTTTTGGCGACGGACCACGCAATTTTGAACCATGGTCAAG
>BMAV01006101.1:349791-359831 GCA_019973955.1 Trichonephila inaurata madagascariensis
ATATATATATATATATATATATATATATATATATATATAAGATGGATTATCATAACGGCTATGATTTAATTTAGTATAGCGCAATATTACAATTTAGTGGTTTTTGATTCGGCAGTGATTTTATGCAAGCAAACTTTTTGCTTAATTCTTACGGCTCTAAGGGTTTTGGTAATCCTTGCGATATATAAGTTACTAGAAAAAGATTTTAAATCGTCCGTTTGTACTCTACTTCCCATTTTAACAACAACACAACAAGTAATATGCAAAAAAAAAAAAAAAAAGAATTAAGCAATTCCTCCTTAGATTAACAATTTTTTTTTTACTTTAGCTACTTTTTATTAAATAGTTACATGTATATACATAGAACAGAATCACAACATTAAGTGGTAATTAATTTTTGTTAATTATCGTTAAAGTATCCTATTGCCATCCAAAACAATCGTGTCTATAAAATTTCAGTTCAACTGAATGCTTTAAAATGTGCGAAAAAAACCTTTTCAAGTTTTGACACAAGTCCTCAAAAATGATGCCAACGTGGCTGTATTTGTAATTCTTGAAATAATTAGTTTTGATCAATTAATTTTCATTAATTATAATTAAATGACTATTGTCTTCCAAAATAATCATGTATATAAAATTTCAGCTCAATGGAGCGCTTTAAATTGTATTTTATTAACGATTGAAAATTCCACCAAGATAAATAAATATATAGAGTGTGAGCTAATAATAGGAATTGAAAAATACATTGAGTTTTACTTGTTTTTCAGCCTCCCCTCCGATGACGGCGGCACTACGTACATTCCACTCAGAGGCAATAATAATAACTGCTTCCAGCCACCTTGCTACAACAAAAACAGAGGATTTTGGTAATCAAAGCTCTTACACCTTCCACTCTGGCAGTGGACTTCATCCCATTACTCGGCTCTCAAAGACATTCGCCGAAAAGTGAATTAAAATTTGAAATTATACAAGTATTACAAATAAAAATATTTTAATGTTTTTTTAGAAATATATTATTAAAGGAAATTTTCGTTTATGCTTGAAATATCCGTATTCTACATAGAAAGTAATTTATTAAAAAAGTAGCTTTTACATGGTGAAAACTTTTCATGCTCTGCGACCTCATGGCTTTTCCCAGAGTAAATAATGTTTTAACGATATATTGCTTTAATGTAAAAACTTTCTCTTTTTCCATTTGAAATCATTTTTATGCAAACAATATTGATGACTGGAACAATTTTTTTTAAAAACCCTAAGCGTTAACAGAATTGCTCCGAATTATGTAATTTCTATGTAAATAAAATTATTTTTTTGCAATTTCCATAAAAATGTAAAAAGTATCTGAACTCATTCTTTAAGCTTATTATTTTGCATTTCTTTGTTTAATAATGCATTATGTGTGTATTATCTTCCGTGGGAAAGTACGAAACCTATCCTACAGATCACTAAAACAATCTGAACTAGTTCCTAAATTCTAACAACTAAATATTTGCAAAAAAATGAGGATAAAAGTTGAAATAATGAATCCTGCAAAGCCATTCAGTCAGTCGCCACAACTCTCTCAAATGAAGCGGTGAAAAGCCGCATTTGTTCCATTTCTATTATTTAAAAAAAATGCAGAAGGTGTCA
This sequence comes from Trichonephila inaurata madagascariensis, assembly GCA_019973955.1. Classification (NCBI taxonomy): domain Eukaryota; kingdom Metazoa; phylum Arthropoda; class Arachnida; order Araneae; family Nephilidae; genus Trichonephila; species Trichonephila inaurata. Next base: position 351,421 of record BMAV01006101.1, read on the forward strand.
CACTAAATAGCAAGATAACATCCAAAGCCCATTGACCTTGAAAAACAGTAAAATAAATACAATATAAGGTCACTGGCGGATTACTATTTTAAGACGAGGGGAAATGAGGTGCAATTAATGAAACGGAACACCGCGCGTGCTTTACGTGTTATTTTGTGGAAAAATTAATCTTCTCTCTAATCGTAATAAAAATATAATTTATGAGACAGGACTGCGATCTAATTTTCTTTTAAGGATTCAGGGTAATTATTGAAACAGACAAATGAAAAAAAAAAGTGTTGTGGAAGTTAGAAGGAAAATATGTTGTTTATAATGTTTAATCAATTTTAACTTAGATGCTTGTGCATTTTTTAAATTAAATTTTTAAAGAAATGAGTATTAAATTTAAAACTAGTTAATTGAGCAAACAAAAATCTCACTGTTAAAATTATTAATTATAATAGTGTGTAAACATAGGGGAAATATGAAAGTAGGGAGACACATAAAGATTTTCTTTGTATTTTTTGGTTTTCCCCCCCCCCCCCGATTTATAATATATTTGTACTGGGGACTTAATAATCGAATAGTGTCTTCCTTTACGAAGGGTGTATTAAAATATTTTGAGCAATTTCTTATAAACTCTTTTGAAACCGACTGTAAACAAATATTGTTTCTCACAGCTCAAAATGGGAATGATAAACTGTTGTTAAACTGATGAACAGTCTTTGTACATGAGTTTGATAAAATAAAGTTAGTGACGAATGAAAAAATAAAGATAAAAGTTAAATTATGCAATAAACATCATGAATAAATCAATAATTGGACTAAAACTCTCTAAATTTTAGAAACATTCAAAATTTCTACTACGAGAAATATTAAATTGCACTCTGCAATACAAAGCCTCCCATATAATTTTTACGGAAACTTATTTTTTGTACTAAACAAAGGTAACGAGGACGTATGGGCCTGTGTTGGTAATTCCGAAGGTTTCTGAGAAATCTCGCGAATCCAACTCGAACGTGGAAGTCCTAGACTTGATAAATCATACATCTATGAATAAAGCCTTCTCAAATTATTAATTTCACTAACTAATGAAACACACTGCTGGCCTTACAAAATTTACAATCCGAAGCAAACCAAGACGCCCGTCTCAGGTGACCGCAGCGCACACGCAAACTCTGTATAAGAAGAGAATAGATTGGCGATTTGAACGACGGCGGTTGTTTTTCCTTGCGGTTTTTTTCGTAAGCTGTTTACCTATGCCTCTTGGAAGACATCGAATTTGAAAAAGTTTCTGAATTCGATAGAGGAAGAATAGTAGCCTATAGGGATTATGGATTATCCTTCAGAGAAAAAGGTCATCGGTATGGACGAAACTAAGCAATTGTGATGCAGAAACTGTCATCGCTGAATGTAGGAGGAAACGACATACCGACGGGCTGATCGCACCCAACTCTCTGCACCACTGCCCGTGATGACAAGCGGATGGTGCGCATGGCAGTGATGAATTGTGCAGCCACATCATGAACCGTAGCAGAACAGATTCAGTCTGTTACGCATCAATCGATGTCCACTCGTACCCTTCGCCGCTGTTTGCAGCAGAGAGGAATGTCTGCAAGGTGTCTTTTGCTTCGTTTATCCTTGATTGAAAACCACAGGCGTTTGCGCCACCAATGGTGCTATGAACGGAGGACATGGACAATGGAATAGAACGACATTGTGTTTACTGACGAATTCCTTTTCTGCCTGCAACATCACGATGGTCGGATTCGAGTTTGGAGACTCCGTAGTGAAAGGCTGCTTAACTATTGCGTTATGCATCACCACACTGGTCCTGCTTCCGTATCATGGTTTGGGGTGGGAGTGGATTTCATTGCCACATCCCTTTAGTACACATTGTCGGTTCACTGAACAGCCAGCACTACATCTTTGAGGTGTTGGAGCCCGTGGTACTCGCATACATTCAGTGATTGCTATCAGCCATATTCGAAAAGGATAACACGCGGCACATGATGCGCAAGAGGTCTTCTTTACCCATCAGGTTGAATTGCTTCCTTGGTCTTGTTCTCCCGAACTATCGCCAATCGAAAACGTGCGGTCCATGCTTGCATAACGACCGAAATGGGATACCCTGCTGCTACACCAGATCAACTTTCGCAATATGTGTAAGCCACATGAACTGCTGTACCCCAAGAATGCATCTAAAGCCTCTTTGATTCTATGGCGAGGCGTGTGGCAACGGTTATAACCAACAATCGAGGCTGTGTATTCTTCCTCGATCGAATTCAGAAACTTGGTCTAAAGACAATGTCTTGCACGAAACATAGGAAAACAGCGTAAAAAAAAATTACCGTAATTCAAATTTCCAATCTGTTTTACCCTCATATTATAGTGCTTGTACGTTGCGCTATGGTCGTCCATGATGTGCATCTGTGCTACAATGCTAATGATTCGCATATTTCATCGGTGCCAACGCATGATATAAATTTCACATGGTTTGCAAGCTTCCTTCAGGGTGTTGCAGTTTGTGTGCCCAGAAATGTAATTTTATTTTGTAACACTTTTTTAAAATTTTTATTTTTATATAATAAAAGAAAATTAAACTTTTAGTCTTATATTTGCACTATCTACTAGACAGTGAAAATATTCTATTGTTTACTATTCAGGGTTTCACGAAATACTTTTATGCTCGTTAGTACAATGTTCCGCAAAACTAGTTTTCTAATGGAAAATGCACCTTTTCTCCATCTATGGAAAAAACACCTAAATGTAATCAACATATCAGCAAATAGGACGTTAAGAGCTAAATTTAAGCAAGAGCAATTTCTAAATTTTAGGTTGGAAATTCATGAAAAATTAACAGGATTCCTAACACAGCTGTAAACATTTCATTTCCATTCAGAACAATGTAAAAGCAAAATTTAAAAACAAATTAAATGGAAATATATAAGAAAATGCGAACACACATATCCCATTTATTAAATATGATGTATTGGCAGATAACACTTAGATAGCAAATTAATATTATTAATGAATGAATTATATTAAACTTTTTTAATAACAAATACTTTTTTTGAATAAAGTATCTGTAATACGTTGATCCACTTTAAAGTAAAAATGAGCAAATCCGAAAACACCTCATTGTTCTGTGAGACGATAAAGTTTGAAGAGCGACTCTGGGCTACATCATCTATATCATCATAGCTCATGAAGAAATAAGTTATAACTTTATGGAGAAAACAATTACCTAAAACAGCATTTCTAAATATATAACTTCCTGATGGCTCCTATGATGAAAGTTTTTGACTTAACATTGTAAAATTAACTAAAGTTCTATCAGTTCCAAAAAATTCAAAAATCCTTAAAAATAAAATGTAATATTTTCTCGATTTGCCTAAAAAAAGATAGAGTTTTGACTTCAATGATGTTATTGTAAGAAGGAGAAAGATGTTTGTTTCAAGGACATTTTAAGGAGAGTCAAAAATGAAGTTTTAATAAGGTTAATTAGAATTTGGCTTTGGAATTGTAATCGAATGGCAGATCTATAGTTTTCTTTTTTTAAAGTCTTAACCTTTAAATGATGTGGATGCATTATTATTTTTCATTATATTATATATCAAATACTTGGCCATTGACCATCAGGTCATTAGGTAACTTTTTCATTATATTATCTCTAAACAAACTTCCGACTAATCGCCTAGCTTTAGTATAGCTTGTAAGTGAAATGTTTTTCTACAATCACTCAATTAACGAATGAACGAACATTATCTTTTACAAGCAAACAACATTTCGAATGGATTTTTCCCTTTCTAAATGTTATCTGCATTTTACTTCAAGCGATTTTTCTCACCCCATCCGCTTTAAGTAGCAATTTTTTTAACTCCATCTTATGACTTCTCATTATTTTGAGTAAAGCGATATAAATGCTTTTAAAGAGTTCTAATCGTGGGAACAGAGATGTTGAGTTCTTATAAAAATGTGAACTTTTTGAAATTAGCGACAGATGAATTTATAAATCTAAATGGCGCTCTGTTGATAAGACTATTGACAACATTTTACGAACTTTTGTTTCAACGTGTTGGAGCCCATAGAACTTGGGGGCCCCGTATCATTGATGCGGATTTAGATAAGCGCATGGTCTAGATTTGTCTCTAATGATGAATGTAGGAATTTCGTGATCGGGTACTCTAGTTCAGAGGTTGCCAAGGTGAAGGACCACGAGAAAATTTCGCTGGTCCATAGAAAAATGTGGGAATACTTACTCACATGTTATGTTTTAAGATGCATTAAAATCTAATTCAATTCATAACAATACGTGAAAAGTTAAAAAGACGCTACTTCATAGAATAACATCATTGCATAGAATAACGCCATGGCGAATAATTCTTACTGCTGCATCTACATTGTTTTGTCTCGTTTGTTTCGCACTCTTCTAATGTTTCACTCTCCTCTATGTCGCATATGTATATCAGTTGAAACATTAAAAAGTGGGCTTACGGATGTATTCAGTTCAATAAAATATATAACCAATATATTAGTTGGGCTAAGGAAGTTTTTATGCATTTTTTTTTGCATGTTGTTTTTTAAGACAGGCATGGTCTTAAATCTTAACCATGTTCATATTTTCTTTTATGTGATATTTATTGAGATAAAGTTAGTTTGCCTTTCCTAAATTTCTTCTCTTTTTTATTTTACATTCAAATAAATTAAACCTATGGTGAGTGAACAAAGCAAAAGAATATTTTGCATTTCTTTAGTAATTCGAAAAGTACTGAGAATGATAATAATAACATTCATAGTATTTCACTTAACCAAGAACTGATCAATAAATCAGACTATCCAGTCTTCATCAGGGACCATTAGGAAAAGCGTTGGAACGGGAGGTAGAGAAAAGAAAATACGCAAAATATCAAGATAATATCTCTCTCATTCCTTATTATTTAAAATTTGAATTCATTGAAGAATCTAACAATGAGCTGGATCCACGGTTTCTCTGTGTTGCATGCTCTGAAAGATTATCTAATTATGCATTAAATCTTTCCAAACTTGAAAGACACTTGAATTCAAAACACCTGGATTTAGTAAGAAAACAGCTAGAATATTTTAGAAAAATGCATGAAAATATGCAAAATCAAGTTACTGTTTTAAGAAAAATGACCATGGAAGATAAATCATTAATAAATGATTCCTATTTCATGGCAAATCAGATTGGGAAATGCAAAAAGCCCTACACGATTGAAGAATTAATTAATCCTTGCATGTTAAAAACTTGTGAACAGATTTTGGGAATGCAGACTGTTCGGAAATGGAAAGTAACTCCTATGTCTTGCTAATGTTATCAAGCGAAGGATCAAAGATAAGGCCGAAGATATTGAAAATCAGATAATAAATTGATGAATTTTTTACCATTGTAAAAAAATTCATCCATTTATTCAACACAACTGGACGAACATTACAAACAAGACACTCCTTCTTTGTTTTATAAGGTTTGAGTATGGAGGAGTTATATGAAGAACTACTTTGTTCGATTAATTTGCCGGGTAGAACACCCAACTCTGAGATTTTTGAAGCTCTAAATAATTATTTCCGGGAACATGAAATTAACAAGAAAAAATGAATTGGGTTTTGCTCGGACGGTGCCGAAAATATGACTCGACATCTTTCAAGAATTGTTGCAAATGCTGGTCACCCGGACATTTTATCTACACATCGAGAACAAACAGCGAAGAAAATGTCCCCACAATTACACGAAGTATTATGAAATGTCATTGGAATTATAAAGGAAATTCAACACAACTCACTCAATTTTCAAATATTTGAGGCACTTTGTGAAGAAATAGGTTCCGAGTACACCAATTTTTTTCGTCATGCTGAAGTGAGATGGCTGTAGAAGGGCAAAATACTGACCTGAGTATTCTCTTTGTGGGAAGAAGTCATTTTTTTTCCAGGAACAAAATAATCTGAAATTGCAAAGATTCTTGTCCAACAATGAATGTCTATCAAAGTTTGCATACCTGGTAGATGGTTTTCCCTGTTAAATGAACTAAATATATCCTTGAAAGGATAACTTAAGGACGTGTTCACACTACAAAGTAAAATGGATGCGTTTCAAAAGAAAATATTGCTGTGGCAAACGCGGTTGGTTGAAGAAGTTCTCTGCAAATGTTTTCTAATTTTTATAAATACATGAAAGGAAATGATGTTAACCAGCAAGTATTAACCCTAGTTAAAAAGCATTTGGAATCCTTTACAGAATCTTTTTGCTCGTTATTACCCAAAGAATAAAGATCCCAAAGTTGGAAATATGAGGATAACAGATCCGTTTGCAGCGCCAATTCAGGATAATAATTTAAGCCTGCATCTAAAAGAAAGCCTCATCAACCCGACGAAACTTTCAAATTTAAATTTCATTGATCCGTGTCAAAATCTCAGTTTTGGTTTTCCCATTAAAACTGAAGATCCTTTTCTTAGCGAACAGGTGATGAAAATTCTGATTTAATTCTCCACAACTTATTCATATCAAAAAGCCTTTTCAATTGTCACAGCCATTAAAACATGGTACTGATCTCAGCTTGAAATAAATGCAATTCTCCGTCTTTCAGTAACAACATTGGATCTAAATATCCATAATCTTATTTCAAATAAGCAGGAACATCTATCACACTAGGAATGTATAACGCTAAAAGTTTAACATACTTAAAAACCATTTTTGAATTGTTTTGTTTTTAAAGTTTTTGTTTATTTATTTTTTTTTTGTTTATTTTATTATGGTTTATTAATAAAGCATTCATAATTTGGTTGCAATTAATAGTTTCATTTTATTAACTAGGTACTTTTTTTATGTGTTCTTGATCACAGTTTTTTTTATAAATGTATTTAACACTTACAAAATTCTATTAGTGATCCGTGGGATTTTAAATTATGAATTAACTGGTCCGTGAGGTCAAAAAGTTTGGCGACCGCTGCTCTAGTTCATTCACTGAAAAGTACGTTCTTCGAACCACAATTTCTTCTTGGCCATTTTATCAGGATCCATTCCTCTTGAAATAAGATCTATAGGGTTGTTCTAAGAAGAAATGTGTCACCTTCCGAAAGTTCCACGAGGTACTTTATGGGATTTCCTGTATTGTATAACTGTATGGTTCATTACAAAAGCTTTTAAAGACGTGGTTCTTATTGAATTCAGGAAATAACTGTCACTGAATCAATATCCACAGGCTCTATTCAATTGTGAAGCACTTCTTACTTTTCTTTTTAATTTTGCTAAACAAACAGCTGCTCTCTGGGTTGTAACTCGTTTAAGAGGGGATTTGCCACAAACCAGGTGGGCTCCATTGCTTGATAAATGAGGTAACTAATGATTTGTAATATAAATGAGGCATTTTTATAAGCGGAAGCGTCTGTAAATCTGCGTTTATTAAATAGCATGCTTTTTTAAACACTTATAACCGTTTATCGCTGGTAAGGACTCGATGAAATTTCTCCAGCGTTGCGTCTCCGTTCCAGGAATGGAATCACACCGGTCTGATTTCAGGAACCACAGTTTTTGTAAGAAGGTTTGTGATGATGGGCTGTCCCCGTGCTCTATTCTCTCGAAGTCGGGTTTTCTTCCGTGAGTCCACAGAATTGGCACGCGGCGGTTTCTTCACGAGCCAGTAACAGCCTCCGGACAGTTGTGATCACTTTTGTTGAGTTGTTATGTTCCGCGGCTACGGACCCAAGCGTCACCAGTTCTGTCCTCGGATTTGCCTTCACAGGCACTTTGAGCTAAAACAGCGCCCCGTCACTACCGAATAACGTATAAATAGCCAACAAAGTGAACGTGAACGATTATATATGATAGTAGATGGTTATAAAGAATATTATCTATTTGGGAATGATATCGCCACATTAATTCGTGCCAGAACCCTATTTGCGCAACCACTTTTACGATACAAGATTGCAGAGTCTCAGAGGTTACATCTCATTTAGATCAGTCCAAATGTATTCTTAGCCTTCGTCATCTCTTGAGCTCAACTTAATAAAAAAATGCGAACTTTTAGGGTCATCATTTCGAATTTAATTCAAGGCTTTCTCCATCCATACAGCATTCGGGTTGCCCGGAAATCGAACTCTATTGTGAGCGGGATCTTCACCTCTATCAATATAACAAGTAATATAAAAAAATTTTTTAAGTCAATTCCTACTTATAAGATCAACAAATTTTTTTTTTATTTTATCTACTTTTTATTAAATACTTACAATTAATATAAATATGTATATACATAGGACAGAATCATAACATTAAGTGGTAATTAATTTTTATTCATTATCATTAAAGTATCGTATTGTTATAAAAAACAATCGTGTCTATAAAATTTCAGTTCAACTGAATGCTTTAAAACATGAGAAAAAAACCTTTTCAAGTTTTGACACAAGTCGCCAAAAGGGTC
>BMAV01006101.1:367813-404804 GCA_019973955.1 Trichonephila inaurata madagascariensis
CTCAAAAATTTCTCAAAATTTACAAAAGCATTGATAACATATAAGACTTATACGAGGGTAACTCTGAAATTTTTGAGATACGCGCAAACAAGAAGTTACCAATAAATAAATAAAATTAACGGTTTTATTTGAAAATACAGAATATTTGAACACAGCAGACGATTTTTTATTGACATTTCAAGTTGTTTTCGACAGAAGAGAAAATGGAGTATGGCGAGAACATTGTCGTGCTATGATTTTCTATAATTTCAAAGGGGGATTAAATCATGACGAAAGCATTTAATGGCTGCAACTAACATTTGGCGATGAATCTCCATGTCTGCTACTGTATTCAGATGTTTTAAAGAATTTTGTGTAGAGGTCACAATTCTCTTCAGGATGAAAAACACTCAGGAAAGCCGAGTTCGGCAGAAATGTGTCTGTTATACGAAAAATGTTAATGGATGATAATCGTTGTACCTACCAACGATGCAAAAGAAACTTAACGTTGGATCCGCAACCATACACACAAAATTATTCATGAAGAATTACATATGAAAAAAGTAGTTTGTGTTGGGTTCCCCATAATCTAACTGAGCACCAAAAAGAGGAAAACGTTTCAGAATCGTTAAAGAAACCCTTAAATTGCTAAATGATGGTGGCCACCGCATCATTTCTAAAATTGCAATGGATGATAAAACGTACATATAGTTTTTTTGATGTTCCAACACGTCAAGAAAGCAAAGTATGGGTCTTTGAAGATGATACCACGCCAACAATGGTGAAAAGACATTAACCACTGAAAAAAGTAATGTATGCCGTTTTCTTCAGGAGTACGGGATTGGTCAAAGTCATCAAGTTGGAAGGACAGAAGACAGTAACAGCAAACTGGTTTACCACTAAATGTCTTCCTGAAATTCTGCAAGAAGTGAATGTTAGGGGACTAATGCTTCCCCATGACAATACATCTTCCCATACATCAGGATTAAATGTTTAATTTCTTAAACAAAAACAAATTATAGTGATAGAACATTCCCCTTATTCTTCGGATCTAGCCATGTGTGATTTTTGGTCATTTTTTAATCTAAAAAAGAATTTACGGGACGTAATTTTCATTCAGAAGAGATTGATGTGGCAATAAATGCATTTTTTCATCAATTCCAAGAAATGAAGCGTTTGAGGCATTTAATCTGTGGAAAATTCGTTTACAAAAGTGCTACTTTGTAGTTGTACTACTTTTTGTGTTCAAGGTACTTCTTTGAACACTCCTAAAATTTTGTAAGTATAAATTTAGGTGTATCTCAAACATTTCAGGATGACCCTCGTATTGGATGCTGATATGTAAGAAGAGAAACACCGACATTCACTGAGCTATGAATGTTTAAAGAAAATAATTTCTTATTTCTATAGTAAATTATATTCAAACTGTTAAACTTAACACCATGAAACTGCGAAATGACGTATTTCTTTCTTGGATGATAAAGAGGCTATTTTTATTTATAAGGTGTAGGATGGCGAAAATGAACGACATGAAATTTTATTCTAAATAGACTTTACATTACATTTTATTTTGCACATTAATAAATTTCTCCATCTTGTGCTTTTTTATTAAAAATAGCACCTTCTGCTAATAGGCTACTTGTTTAATTTCTTTTCATCCCCAGGGCATCAGAACCTGGCTGATCTTTTCACTTTGTAACCCCCAGACCCTGTCATGAATTATTCATTTAACCTGAAACTGCAATAGTAATCATTTTATAAACATTACTCTTTTTTTGTTGTTGTCACATTCGGAAAAACTACATCATTGTGGATAGATTTTGATATCTTAAGACCGCATTTAATGGAAACATTTCATTGTATTTCCTTTTTTGATGAATATTTTCAAAATTACACTTTTTGAAAGTTTTCTTATGCTATGAAGGACGGGATGCATTGCATTTCGAGGCCACAGAAGCCGATAGGTCACAGTAGCGAACTCGTGGTGGACACCATTGAGTCGGGCTTTCTTCATGCTGAGAAGCTGATGTAAGTTATATTTTCTGTCGGGCTTAAAATTTTAACGATGGAGTGGTGTGGATGCTTGGAAAGAGGGGTATTATCTCACTTCACTTGACCGTAGGTTAAAATTTCCGGATCCCTCCCTCGTTTTACATCTCAGTTCGTCGTTAACAAGCAACCAATCCCATTCAAGTTCCAGTTTCCTTACGAAAACATTGCTCGAATGCAGTCGATCGAAGAGTCCTTCTATATTTGAATATTCGTAGAATACACACGAACAATTTTAGTTATTTACATCAACATCTTTACAGAAGTCCTCGAATGCGATTTTAAGTGGTTTCATTTTTGTTCTGTATTACATTGAAAAAAGTTTCCATTGAGAGAAAACATTTGGGTATGTTTTCCTGTAAAATGAGGTTTTTTTTACCCCACTTAAAGTCTAAATGTGATGTTCTACTTCCCTTGTTCTTATAATACCTGTTGCTACATTTGAACTCAATAAAAATATTTATCTCAAGCATATAGGGTCAATATGCATGAAAATGTTTTTCTAGCCTCTAAAAATAGTTTAGATAAACAGAAATGAAACTACTCACTTTTCGTGCGAGTGTCACTAGATTAAAAGCTAAAGAAAATATTCCCAAGGAAAAAGAGGAGCTCCTATTGAGATTCGTAAAACAAGAAGCAATTCTGATGAGAAATAAAAGGGAAGCGAATAACTCAATATTACAAAAGACGCAACAAAAGCAAAAAGTGTTATGACAGAAACTTTATCGAGGAATTTTATTTCTTGTTTTCTACCAAGAGAGGTGATCCCGTCCCTCTTTGAAAATGGAATAAGATAAAGTTAATGTGGTTTAAATGTAAAAATTTAACGTTACCTATTAATTTATGTAATGCTTTATGCATTTAATTTTTCAGTGATAGCTCAGATATCGAAGCACGACACATTTTTAGATTAAATTTAATCAAATTTTGTATAAGCGATTAAATAATATGTATAGATTGAAAATTAAAATATATAGATGACAATGATATTGATTAAAAATTAAACCTACCTATGTTAGTAACTAGCTGAAGTACCCGTTCTTCGCACGGGTTAAATTTTAAAATAAACAAAATTCAGCTTTTTGTAGCAAACACGATATTTTTTTAAGAGGGTAGAGCCATTACAAAACAGTGTACCTAAAAACAAAATAATTTTGTAAAAGAGTGTTCGCATTATAAATAATTCGAAAGGATTTGCAATTTGGCCTCATAGTAAAGAATAATTTCATAAAAATATATGTTTGAATGTAAGAGAGAAAATTGACATGCTAAAAAGGTAGATAGAAATAAATGAATGAAAATATAAATCAAAATTATTGCTGAAACGTAATAACAGTAGTATGCTTCTGCTGTGGAACTATGAGTGAAATAACCTGAAATAGATAAACCGTTTCACTAAAATACTATCATAAATAACATGTATTAGAAAGCCTTGAACTGGGAAAAAAATTAAATTAGTTTGAACTAAAACAGTAAAAAAAAAAAAAAATATCTAAAACATGAAATAGGCCTACGTTGAAATAAACCATTAAACTAAATTCGCTGTAGCATTAAATTAACATTATGAGGAATGGATGTAATACTATCTAACATCTATATTATATTTAATACAGAGTATTAGGTGTAATGCAATAGTGAAAAAAATTAAATTAATAAGAACCAAAATCTAAAAGCTATCTAAGGTGGATAAAATAGGCCTACGTTGAAAAAATCCCTTTTGCTATATTTCAATTAAAAATAATTGCAATTCTATTGTGTGTGTGCAAAGAGCAAATAAATGAGAAAATACAACGTTAAATAACTATAGTGATAATTGAAATATGTATGTCATATAAGGACAGTAAGATATGCATAAAATAAATCCAAAAGGAAATATAAGAAAATCCTATCAAGCTACAATCCTATCACAAATCGTATAAAAAGATATATATATTTCAACATTGTCAGACTCGAAATTAAACCATAATATGATGTAATGAAAAGTCTGATTAACATTGATCAACATCTGATCTGTTTTCCTATAATGAGAATATGGAATTTGCTGATGAAGGAAGAAAAGCAGTAATCTTTTTTTTTCAACCAAAAGAAATGTCATAGAAACGTATGCGTATGTAAAAAAATGTATGCACTGTATACGTATAAAATCTTCAGAAATATAGATGAAGAACAGATTGTCTGCACGAAAACCATGATACCCAACGACAAAAATTGCATTAACACTTAATTTTAAATTGCATTAGAAAATTACATTGCTTTGCAGTCAAACACATCTTTAGTTTCAGTAAAGATCTTCTTTATAAATAATATTAACTATATATCTGTGAGAACAAAAGATAAATGCTTATCGGTTATAAAAAACATGTGACAAAATATAGCAACATGCAGAAAACATACCAAAATCTGGTTAATACAAGTTGTGCACATAAAAGGAAGGTAGTTTTTTTTCAAATATTGTCAATCTGTTTATAGCAATTAGCTTAAATTTAGAACAATTTTCTTTTTGTTAAAACGTTAGCTAAGATTTTCTACTTTATTGTTACAATAAGAGAGATTTAAAGTTTGCCAATGAACAAAGAAAAGCACACGCACACACACAATAAAGTTTTTTCTAACAAAAATAAACTTTGTAAAATATGTTTTTTGGAACATGAGAATTAAAGCAGGAAAAAAATGAAGGCAACTTCATTGCTTAAAAAACGCTCTGATATTTGTATTGATGAATAAGTAATCATGTTCTAAGATTCTGTTTTCAAAAAGCTTCACAAATTATTGTTTGGCTGACTTTTGAGTCACAGAATTAGTGTCCACTACAATGATAAGCAAGAAAAGGACAGTTCAGAAAATAAACAAATGTAAAACTGTGTGACACTGAAATAGAAATAACATTAATTAAAAGGTTACCTAAAACAGAAAAATATTAAGTTCAAATTTTGATGAAATTACCATAAACAATTCTGAATAATGTGTTAAAAAAATTTCTCTTCGTTTATTTTTGGAATTTTTTTCTATCCTCTTGATAATTCGAAGTTTTTCATTGGTCCTTTCAACTTCGAATTATCGATAGTTGACTGTATTAGGATGAATAAAAGTTGAAAATTACATCAATTTGGTTTTGAATTACGGAAAAGAATAAAATACGCTTAATTAAGAAAAATAATTCCCATCGAGTGACATCTCAAAATCAACTGTAAACAAATCCATGCTCTGCCAAACTGAAAAAAGAAATTTTGAAAAAACACTTTATATGCTGACTTATTTGAAAAACAATATTGTTATTCCCCCACAAAGAATAAAAACATGAATAATTACACACATAAATAAATATAATTATTGTAAAATATGCAACAATCCCCCTAAAAACTGCTTGAAACATTGATTTTCGCAGGATTAGACATGACGTCATATCGCCAGTTTGTAGGAAAACGGTTAAAAAATTGAATTAAAAAAAATCGAAGGCGAATTTCAAAAAAATCTTTTCGAGATCAAAAGCATCCTGACGTATAGTATCCACGTGCTAAGTTTCATACGTTTGGTTTGCTTAGTTTGGCCAAAACACAGCCACAGCACACCAACTCTTTCTTTTATTAATATTAATGTGACCAATTTCTTACATTGAAAAGTGGAGGACGAAAAATTTAAGAAAATGTTACAATGTAATTATATGAAACAATTTATTAATTCAAACAAAACTACGCTAATTATGCTTACATCCCTTTTAATTATTTACTTAAACGAGTACTTTCGCATTGAATGAATTTTTTTGTTCGTCAATATATTATTTTCTAATTTATCGAAAATTTTGGAACAACAAATATCCTTCATCTTTACTGTAAGCACTACATCTAAAATATCAACATTCAATCTTGATTTCTCACTTGTCCAAAAATTACCAACAGAAAAGCCTCTTTCAACTGGTGCATTAGTTCCAGGGCAGCACAACGTAAATTCAAAAGGAATGACTAAATCTTCATATGGAATATGTTCATTTTTGAAATGGTTAAGTATTTCAACCCATCTTTTATCCATTTCAGCATGTTGATTTTCCAATTGTTTCAATTTATTATAATTTAAATGTTCATTCAGTCTTCCAATTTCTTCAAACAGACCATTGTCAGAGATTTTAATACCAGACATTTTTTTTTGATAAGAAATCAACACAGTTTTCTATATATCTGCCCAACTTACTTGCGATGAAGTCAAAAACACCATTGTAAACAGTTACTTCTTGTGATAATTTGTTTCAGACTATTCTTCGACATATTGAAAACATGCTTGGTTCATCTCTGAATACAGAGATTAACAGATGAGTTTTAAAATATTGAAAAGGAGGACAAAAAGGAGAACACTTTTCGAGGAAGAACAGAACTTATAAAAGGAGGACTGTCCGCCCTGAAGGAGGACGGTTGGTCACCTTATTGATATAGATAAGTGAATTTTATTTTCTTTGTTTTTGATATGTTCCTGATATATGCAATAGGCAGGTAAATGTTTTTCCCCATCTACCTCGACGCAAGATACGGCGAATGAAATCAAATAGAATATTTATAGTTCTAATTGCTAATCGTTGACAGAGGATTCATCACGTCGGTGTTGAAATCGCATAACATTTTAACAAGTTTATTGTTTGGTCTAGCGCGCACACACGCAAGAACGGAATGCTTGTGCTGAAACTGCGATGCTTAAAAAGTTAATTTTGTAAAAGCTTATCAATAGCAAAATAAATGTTTTTGAAGTGAAAAGACACCAACAAGAACAAAAATGATTTTTTTAAAAAAAAGGGAAAGAATTTAAAGTCCTGAACAAAAACTATGAGGAAATGATGAGCAAAAAAATTATTACATATATCTGCGCTGTAAGAGATAATTCATACTATAGAGTTAATATGATAATTAATTATTAAATTATTTAATAATTTTTTTTATTCTGTTTAACTCTCTCTTGCAAAGTGAATAATAAGACAGATTTTAAGCTCTTCCTTTTTTCATTTTTTATTTTGTCTGTACCACTGTTTAATTGGGCTTTGCCTTCTTATTTGTTTATACTTCTTGTTGAGCCATTCTAATCGAATAAAAAAGTAATGCATAATCGAATAAGAAATGGCAAGGATTTTGTAGAATTGTTACGAAAAATGTTTTGGAAATGACGTTTCGTACGAAAATACAAAATACGTCCAAACTTGAAATTGAATTATAAGATTAATCGTTATTTGCTTTTATTTATTGTTGTTTATGTGTATAGTTTGAAACTGAACCCATTGTAGTGGTGAGATATTATTAAAATTTAAGAAAATGTTACAAAGGAAATCTTATAAGTTCCTTGTCCGTTTATTGATACGAAAATGATATTTGAACTAAGTATAAGAAAAGTTGATTTTCTTAAATTTTTGTCACGGAGTCATCTTGGGACATATTGAGTCAAAAGTATGGTTAAATGATGAGTGAATTATAAATCGGCTATTTAAGACTTCAATCTGTGCATTACAAAGAAAGCTTTTATAAAGAAATGTAAGAGAGAAAAACCAATGTCATTCCAAAAAAAAAAAAGAAAGAAAGGGGACTGTGGAGGAATTAAAAATCAGTCCTTGGGGATTTATTTCAACCAGGTCAATCAATGTTGAAGTGTACGATTTAAAACGTTTGAAAAAATGGAGTTAAAAACAAGTAATACGAAAAAAAATTTAAGTCAATTCCTACTTAAATCAATAAAGTAAAATTTTATTTTAGCTACTTTTTATTAAATATTTACAATTAATATAAATATGTTTATACATAGGACAGAATCACAACGTTAAGTGGTCATACATTTTTATTCATTATCATTAAAGTATCGTATTGTCATCCAAAACAATCGTGTGTATAAAATTTCATTTCAACTGAAGGGTTTAAAACGTGAGAAAAAAAATATTTTCAAGTTTTGACACAAGTCACTAAAAATGTAACCAACGTGGCTGTATCTGTAATTCTTTAAATAATTAGTTTCAGTCAATTAATTTTAATTAATTATAATTAAATTACTGTATTGTTATCCCAAATAATTATATATATAAAATTTCAGCTTAATGGAGCGCTTTAAAATGCATTTTATTAACGATTGAAAATTCTAATAAGATAAATATATAGAGAGTGTGAGCTAATAGTAGGAATTGAAAAAGCAGAACGTTTAACCAGTGAGTGGACAAATACAGTGATAACATATCAGGGAATCCTTCTGCATGTGATAAAAAATAAAGCAAATTGTCTAATAGTCTAAGAATATACATTTACTTATGATGTGTGCATACGTAATAATTTATTTCCCCACTTTTTTATTTCAAAATTTGTAGTATTTTTTTTTTAAAACATTTTTGCCCAATACGACTTTTTGGGGACACATTTCCCCAACATCTCATGTCTCCGGCACTTAGTATCGAGTTTTCCCGAAAATAAGATCCGGGTTCTTGTATTAATATTTGTTACTCAAACGCATTATGTCTTCTTTTCAGTGAATTTCTTCCTGCCAAACACTTTGTGTTTGTTCAAATATGGCCCTGTAGTTTTCAACATCGTTGAAAAGCTCCTCGTTGCTGAAAGATCCCACCTGACTATTGTGTTTTGAATTCTTTTGCAGATAAGGTCTAACTGTTATGTTTCTACGAGGGGCAAATCTGCGAACCCTACTTTTTACTCTTATGTCAGATTATGTTTTCCGATTCGATAAATAATGGTTGCCGAGACTTGATTTGCACTTACTGACCCATCCATAAACCGACTGAGGACATTGTTTTCAACGTCTTTGTAGGAAATTGTGTAAGATTCTTACTCCAGATCTTTGGTAGTTGCTAGCATTCAACGCAGAATAGCTCTTTCTTTTCAATCTCATCTAATCTGAGGATTGTTATATATTTACCTCTTTCAATTTATTATTTAATAAAGTTCGCATGTCCTTTTGAATATCAAAAAATTCAATCATTTGCAGATGATTCCGTGTGTTTTATCTGAATCTCGATTGGCCGCTGGCCAATGTCTAGCAATCTTAGAACTCATTTTTGGATTTACTGTATTGCGCTAGAATCCTGAAAGATCAAGTCAAGGCTTAATTTTCAAATGGATCTTAACTTTGTGGTTTCTGATCAGTTTCTGCCCATCACTTACTCGTGTTTCTGGTGCGTAGAAACGAAGTTAGCAAAATTATTTTGATATAGTGTAATTTTGTATGTCATGCTTTAAAGAAAAAAAGGGGAAAACTAAAAGGGGATACGAAGAGTTTTCCCCAGTTTGTTTTTGTGACAATCAATGTCAATTATAAAAAATTCTTTAGAGATCTTTTTTATCCAAATAAAAAAATGTTCTTTTTTGAGAGAAATCAAAAGTGTGTGTTAAGGTGCCTTATATGCAAGTCTCCTTTGAATTTCTTGTTCTTAAATTTTAGGTAGCTCGTATTACTGGTACATAATGCTTAATACTTATTAATTAGTATATATATTGCTTGTTAATTACATAACTCGTATAATTAAATAGAAATGAACTCAGGAGCAGATGAAGAGATCGGCAAACGAATCTCCGCCTTTTCGATACGATTTTACACCACAATACATATTTGCCTTTTCTATGCAGAGTTTTGAAAATAACAGTTTTTGCCATCAAGGGGAAGTGTTACCACTGACGTAGCTGGTTCTGAGTGGGCCCTGTACTAAAATTCCTTCGGGGCCCTTTTTAAGATGTGAGAGCCTTGTGTTAGTGGAACTGTAGTTACACATGTTGGGGATCCTGTAGCTTGGGGGCTCCGTATCATTGATACGGCTGATACGGTGGTAGTTACACCCCTGAATGTTACATAAAGAAATACTTCAATTGAGTAACAATTTGAGTAGAATTTCTTCATTGATATACGTATAAAATTTAGTTCACACTATTGATGAAAGCAGGCGTGAGAATTATAACATAAACCAAACTAATAATGCGATAATGAAAGTACATTTGTGGCTAATAATTGGTATCAATTACTTACACACATGGTGTTATAAATACCAATACCTATGATAGTTAAGGAGTGGCATAGGCATTTGCATTGTATAAAACACAGAATTTCCGATTCCGATGATAAACTTCTTTAAAAAATTTTTCCCCCAGGAAATGTTTGCCCTCCCCTGGTATAGAGGAACTGATTCAAGTCAAACCTCAGTCTCAAAATTTTTATATTGGTGTCAAACAATGAGATTTGAACTCAAATCCCTCTTTCGACTTGGAAACAATTTTTCGTTTGGATTGAAAATTTTTTCGAATTTTATTCGAAATTGCTGTTTAATGTTCGTATATTATAGAATTTAAAAACTAAATTACATTTGGAAATTTATTTGTGTTTTTGTGTCGTACAACGGATAACTTTCTTTAACGATGTCTGCAATGAATGAGCTCCTCTACGATTCCTTGAAGGAGAAGGAATGAATCATTCGGAATCTGTTACGCGATGCTTCGATGACCTCAAACAGTGCGGAAAAAGTATGAAAGTAAAAAACAAACAAACGCTGATTGCATTTTTGGATAAATACAAGTTTTTAGACTTTTAGATTGATTTGTTGAATCACCCATTTTTATCCATCGTAATCCTATAGATTTAATAATGGATTTCTTTGATTTGATCATGTGAATCTAGTATAAATAAGGTTACTGTAATTGCAAAGCACTGATACGAGACATTTATGGGCTAACTAATTAAAATAAAGTCGGTAGATAATGAATTATCTTAAGCTGATAAAAAAAATCAATAAGATTTAAGTAATCTGATAATGAACCCGAGTATATATATATATATAATATCATAAGGCTAATACTTTTAGATCAGGGATATTTCAGTTATATAATTTTCTCCCTTCACATAATAATAATAATAATAATAATAAATGGATTCATTTTAAAACTCTACAGGCAACTCAAAATGGCCTCAGTTGTATTCACTAGCAACCTGTTTCTTTTGCCTCACCATTGGTGACCGGTCTTGATTGTCGAGTGGAGGGATTGCAATATCGCGCGGACCAAAAGGTCGAAAAAAGTATTTTTTATACATTATAATACAGGGATACCGGTTTTAATACCGGTAGAAGAAATTTTTAGAAAGGAAATAAAACACAGGTGTTTCTTTGCCAGTTTTATTTAACAGTGTAAATATCACAACACATTAATTTGTAACTTATAACAGTATATAAAGAATCACAAAAAAGTCAAGGAACATGTTATTTATTTAAATCACAAAAAAGTATTAATATCACTATTCAGTCTGTGGTACTATTACAAATTTTTGAAATGGGATCTTAAAAAATATAATGCATTAATTGTAGTTATTAAGCATGGAACGTAATTTTGTGCAAAAATTACTAGCTGTCGAAAACGCTCTTTCGGCATCTAAGCTAGTTGGTAATATTGTTAGCAATACGCGATATACCATTCCAAGTATTTACCTCTAAATCTCTCATCTTCAAATAAATCGATTTCTCGACGGATGATTTTGGATATATCTGATTTCTCAACTATATTTTGGTTTGTTAAAATTTTTGTAGCTATCGCGCGCTAATTCTAATTTTCGTGGAAGAGACAATTCCTTTTCACTATCAACATTAGTGTCATAATCATCGATAACTGTACCGAATTCTTCTAAATGTGGATAAGACTTAAGGGTAAAAAATTTTAAGAACATTTACTATAAATTTGAATTGGTTAGTCTCTTTTCTTCTTTTTCATTTTCATTTTTAAAACATGATGATATGGAAATACACAATGTGAAAAAGCAACTCACCAATTTATAAAAAATATCGAAATACTATGTTCTTCATCCCAACTGCAACCTTGTTTTCACAGATACGAATATCAGACTTTGAATCCCGCGCGTGTGCAGAATCACTTTGAGCGGTAATAGAATAATTTGGGCCCGCCTCCTTGGATGATTTATATATTTTATCACTTCTCTTAATTGTACGATGCAACTTTGTATTCACAGTCTAATTAATTTCACCCGTTACGGAGACATAAAAATAAAAATGTATACTATTCTGCTATGTTGACGATCCCTGAACATAGAGTGGAGATGATTTTAAAGATTTCTAGAAAATACCGAAAAACCGGTATTCAGACTTGTGAATACCGGTATTATAAAATTGTACAAATGACTCACAAAATACCGGTATTCGGTATCCCTAATAGAGTGGTCTTGATTGCGAATGGCGGCGTTATCGAGTCATGGGATCAAGTCTTGGTGCCACTGAAGATTCCCCGTGTTAATAAGGCTGCTGCATGTAAAATCTGCTGAGGGTCCTCACACTATTATGCTGTGGAATTTTGGAAAAGGGAGTCGTCCTGACCGAGTTTCAAAATTAACGCGTCCTTTCTCCGAAGTGTCACGAACACGAGGGTTGTCGCGTGATACTATGAATTCACCACAAATTAAACTGAGAGTAAGTGCTTATCAACGCCGCGTACGTGTGCTGTTGGCTAAGTTGACACGCTTTCTGTAATTCCCCACCACGCTAACGTAAGGGCTTTGAGCCTTACATATTTAACTCATATCAGCCCCTTTGCACTGCGGTTTTTCAGTGGCATGAGCCGCTGGATACGAATCCGTAACCATTACCGTTAGGCTACCGCGGCCACAAAAATTTAACCAAGAAAATTTATATAATAGAGTTTTGAAACTTAACCAATTTAAAACACCAAATGATGCTAGTTAGAATTTGAGGTATTTTTTACTTGTATGCCTTCATGGTTCCTTTAACTGATTAGCACCAAAAAAACAGTTGTTAAAATTTTTGCAGAGATTTTAAAACTCCCATTACTTCACCCCAGCAACCGAGTAATTATGGATGCTAACTCGAGCCGATGTCTTTTCTCTCGAGTCTTGACGTCACTAAAAGACCCTCCGTGTACAGGGGCAAATAAAATCTCATAAGGCTTAAGTAGTCTCAGGGGTGTTAAGTTTGTCTCGAGGGGTGAAAATATAGACAATTTTCAAACAGGTATAATTCTTTTAAATTTAAATTAAATAATTCGAATCTTTTACACATTATTTACAAGAATTATGGCTTCAAAAAAGTACAAAATGTTTGAAATATAATCATAATTTTAAAAATTATAAGCATATGAAAATAAGAAATAATTCTGTAATAAATATTAAGTAATTTTTGCGTTGCGCACGCTATTTTCTAAAATAGTAGCCTCTGATGTATAAGACTTTATCGAATTATAAAAAATGTATCATACTCTTTTAAACTCTACATCATTTAAGAATAATATATATTTTGTGGTTCAAAATATTTGAAAAATATTGAAATTTTTTTAAAAAAATTTGAAAATGTAATTTTTTATTTTTAAAAAAAATATAATTTATTATTCTATTTAAATAAAAATACTATAGTGTAATAAGAATTAATTTAACTTTATGAATCAAATTTAGCTTGTAATTATAAAATTACTATTTTAGAAAATAGCAGACGCAACGTAAAACTTAATTAATATTTCTTACATAAATGTTTCTTATTTTCGTATGATTATAATTTTTAAAACTATGATTATATTTTAAACATTTTACACTTTTCTGAAGCCCCATTCCTTTATAAATAATGTGTAAAGGATTCGAATTATTTAATTTAAATTTTAAAGAATTATACCTGTTTGAAAATTGTTTGTATTTTCAGCTCTCTAGAGAAATTTAACACCCCTGAGACCCCTAGCCATCAGATGGATGTGGTGTGGAAATTCGGAGATGGTGTAGTCTTGACTGCGGTTCCAAAAGATGATGCCCGCGTCACGAACAGCCCTCGTGAAGTTAGTAAAACTTTCAATCCTTCATTAGAGCATTACAGTAATGTGTGCCGAAATATTTGTGCTCTCAAATAAATGTGGTAGAGCAATAGTATTACTTGTTTGTTCTCTTGTTTTATTTGGACGCGTAAATGAGGAGGCATGGATTTTTTAGAATTTGAGGACTCATGGGAAAGAAAAGACACTCCTCGACTGAGTCGTTTTTCGATGGATGGACAAGAGATCATGGAATTAGAAGTACGTGTTTTCAGTTTGTAAGACCTATGCAAAAACGTTTATAGGGCGCGCGCGCGCGTACTGAAGTGTTAATACAAAAAATCTAAATAATTTATGAAAAAAGCATTCCTCAATTAATTAACACAATACTATATGTGCTATATAATCTTCATTGTATGTGTAATATAAATTTGTGAAAGAATTATATAACTAAATCGGCTCGTCGTTGCAAAAAAAAAAAAAAAATAATAATTAAATATATATATTAAAAGTAAAATCCCTTTTAAGTCGTAAAAGGTTTTCATCAACCACCATTTTGGGTTACAGGGAACTCAATGGAGCTTCCTAAATACATTTCAAAGACAAGTAATATAAAAAAAAAATTTAAGTCAATTCCTACTTATAAAATCAACAAAGAAAATTTTTATTTTAGTTACTTTTAATTAAATAGTTACAATTAATATAAATATGTATATACATAGGACAGAATCACAACATTAAGTGGTCAGTACTTTTTATTCATTATCATTAAAATATCGTATTGTCATCCAAATCGTGTATAGAAAATTTCAGTTCAACTGAATGTTTTAAAACGTGAGAAAAAAACCTTTTCAAGTTTTGACACAAGTCCTCAAAAACGATGCCAACGTCACCAAAAGGGCCACTAAGTCGCCATAAAGATGCCAACGTGGCTGTATTTGAAATTTTTTAAATAATTAGTTTTAATCAATTAATTTTTATTAATTATAATTAAATTATTGTATTGTCATCCAAAATAATCATGTATTCAGCTCAGTCGAGCGCTTTAAAGTGTATTTTATTAACGATTGAAAATTCCACCAAGATAAATAAATAAATAAATAAATATATAGAGAGTGTGAGCTAGTACTAGGAATTGGAAAATGAAGCCTTCAGCTCTACATAACAGATCAAACTATGACTTCATACTATGATTGAGAACGTGCAAAATGGCGAATATTTCTTATTTTTGCAAGAAGCTCAAAAGTGCTCTTTCCCTTTTGTCCTCTTTGATGGGTTGGAACGTTCGATTTATTTTTGCTAATTTTATTTTAAAGAAATTTGAACTTGAATTTTTTTTTAATTATCTCTATGTAATGCTCTAAAGATTATACAAATAATACCTATTTAGGTTAATTGAATTAAGTTAAGTTAAAAAAGTTACCTAAATTGTACCTTCATTTATATTTAATGCTTTACATTGGTAAACATAATGAGTTGTACATGGGGATGTATAAATTCTTGTGTCGGAATCACATTGCCTTGAAATTTGTTGAGAATTCAGGAAAATTAAGAAAGAAATTGATTAGTAGGTCTAGAAACACAGATAGTGGCTTCGCCATTGTCTGGAAATTCAGCCCAATTGGCCCATATTTCTTGGATTCTTGATGAAATATGGGACACAGTACAGTATGAATAGTTCTTGAATAGGGCATATTTTCTTCTTTTCAAACAACGAAAAAGTTGAGAATTCCATAACAAACATACTCAAAGCTCTTTTTAGAAATAAAGCTTTGACCAAACTTTTTTCTGATCTTTTAATCCTTTTGTGCTTTTATTTTGTATTTCGTTTTGATGTGAGTCAAAAAATTCTGTTTATTTTCACAGGTTCATTAATTTCAGTTTTAATTCAAAATACTGTAGATATTTTTAGAATAAGATTATAAAAACAATACCTGTTTCAATAAAAAAATTATAAATTGTAAGTCTTCCCTCAATTTTTTGAGAAAATGCAAAGTGCAACTTTATTTATAATTTATATAATTTAATTCAAGCACTGGTTAATAATTTAATTCATTATCGTACAATCATGTTTTCATTGATTACGTTGTAAAAGTTGATTTTGCATAAAAATTCGAAAATATTTGTGTTGAAAAATGATTTAAATACTCGTGCCACTTGGTTTGCATTGTTTTGAAGTGATGCAAATATTTAAAATTTTAGTTCCTTTTTCTCAGATTAACTTCTCATTTAAAACTTATTCGAAAACAAACATGTTTCAAACATCTAAAATGAGAAGAAAGAGCGTTTTTTTAAGAAAAGAACCTTCAACTAAACTATAATTTTTTGGTAAGAAAAAACGAGAAGAAATTTAAAAAAAAAAAAACACTCGCCAATTCTCTAACTGGATAAGAAAAGAATGAAACTGAAAAATATATAATTTTAAAAATTTGAATTACGTTTTGAAATTATGTGCATTTTTATTTTTAGAAGTTTTTTAATCCTTTTGATTTAGTCTTATAAATATTTCCTCTCTTTCCCCAATTTTCTTATTCTAAAACAAAGATATATAATAATGAATCATTACATTTTTATTAAAATGCTATTATGTCTATCTAAAAAAAATAGGTTAAAAATTAGACTATAACAATTTGAACTCTGTTTACTTAAAAGCAATTACCCTATATTTTAATCGAATTCAAAACGAATATGCAATTTTTTTCTTCTTTTTTGAAAATGCATACTTCTTCAAAAAAGCCTTTGTTCGTTGGGTTTAGAGATAACAAAGATCAGACTCTATTTTTATCCATTTTAACCTTCATTTTGCAAAGGCTCACCTTATTACAAGTGCTTGTTTCCACTTGGTTAGAACGAATGTAGAAAAAGGTGGACAAAGAATGATTACATAAACAGGACTTGCATGGAAAAGAATCCCCTCTGTGAAGTAGTGTGGAACCGTCGAAAACGAGCGCTCAATTTTTTCGAGTTGTGTCTTAAATCCTTTTGACTTATTATTTTTTTTTCTTTTTCATGGTCTCTGTCATCCAGAATCATTGAAAAGATACGTTTGTTTACGGTGTTCGTTTTTACCGATTGTGACCGACGTAGGTGTAGAAACGTTTCTCTCGTTCCAAATATTCTGTTGGAGAGATTCCCTCAGGGCTTGACGAAACATTTTTCGTGAGGACCTGCAGAGTGCTCTCGATTTTTCAAAGTGTCAGTATTCGAGCCTTTTCGAGATAGAGAGACGCCTCCAATGTGGTTGGATTTAATATCGCGGGGAGGCTGCACTGTTTTCTGAACTTCTGTTGGTAAGTTTTTTGTGTTAATATATGAGTATTTATCAATGGGATTGCTTCATGTGTTAAATAAATTTAATTTCGTACTCAATGTTGCCAAAAATTCAAAATAATGTGTTTTATTTACCAAATGAATTGTCTGAATGGGTGGTTTTTTTTATTATCTAATATTTTTTATAAATTTAAGTTCGCAAATTCTGTTCATTATGAAATCAGAAAATAATTTTTTCTCCTTGATCAACATTGTATATTAGTTGATATAATGACTGCTATATATGCATCTATGTTGACAATTTAAATATTTTGCTCCTTCAAAAATTTTGTCTTTCACCAAAATATTATGTCCTAGATATTGAGAAAAAATTACGCACATCAAATGCTCGTATTTGAGAGTATATGCGAAGAAAAATATGATAAATATCAGAAGCAATATGCATTTTAGATTTATAAATATGAAGTTTTTGAATAGAAATGTTTGAGGAATTTGACGACTTTCTCAAACATTTCTGAATATGTTTTGAAAAATTAAAAGAACAAGTACTTTCACTCAAAAGATTGATACATAATTTTTTTAGTATGTTATGATTGTGTTTATTGAATACGTACTTTGAATAAGTTTATTGTTTACTGTAATAAGTTAATTATTGCATTAAAATTTCATTTTCATTATTTATTAACACTGTTTGAGGGATAATTAAAAGTTTTGGAGCTTTGGAGTACACTTTGAGAGTCACAAGTTTCTCAGAGATCACGTCAGATTCGATAATATTCTAAATATAATTTCAACTAATTTTTAAATTGACTTGGGGCTATTATGATTTGATTTTTCATTTCCTTCGATTTCATGTCATTGTCATTCAAAATTTCAAAAAAAGAAAAAAAAAAACTGAGTGCGTGTGTCAGTGTGAACACGTGGTAGAAGTTAACTTCTTTGGCTTATATGTATTGAATTGTATAATTAAGTTTTATTTTGAAGTAATCTTATACATAATTAACAAATTTATTATTATCATTATTATCTCAAACTGTATTTAAAAATATAATTAGGATGGAAAAGGTATAAGTATAAACCAAATTTTCATTTTCAATGCATAATAGTAAAAAAAATTTATTGTTACTTTTATAGAGAAAAGTATCATAATTATTAGTCTATTTCCATTATGCTTGTGGGTGTTTCAGGGCATACTTTGGTTATCAAAGAATTGTGATAGCTAAAATAAGATGTTTAAGTTTTGCATTCAATATCGCTTAAGAATCTCGAAAACACTGCATCAATCGTAATATTTGATTTTGTCGTTGATATCATTCTGTTATTTTGTAGAGATAAGGCGAAATTGTCTTTTTGCGTCTTAATTTTTCTCCCTATTTGAGGTAAATCTGGAAACTTAAGCCATATTTTGCCTTAACTAATCCTTCATCATTTGTTTTCACATGAATTAGCTTTCCAACTGCACCATTTGCCAATCCATCTGTCACATCAATATTTGTGGTAATCATGTAATAAATATTATTCACATAAATTGTTTGATAAGGCAGTCCATTTGTATCCATTAATGACATCTTATGTAATTTTTGACGTACGAAAGTTTCTAGTTCTTTTGAAGTGCAACCAATATATACATCTTTTGCAGTTGAAGTTATTCTGTCCGCATAAGCATTCAGTATATATATTTTATTATTATACTCATTAACGGAATTGTTAGTGTTGAATAATCGTATACCTTGAGGACACCTTGATTTAGCTTCTTCCACAGTACAAAAACGAGACTCAATCAGAGCTATTTCCATTTCATCAAATTGTTCGTCGTTTCCAATTTTTGTAAGTATAGAAGAAAATTGTTGATTCGCTTGACGCATGATTTCATTTAGTTCATAAAATTTTAGATTTCGCCATAAAATCGCTCCAACGATGGGGTCTGTTTCGGTTGCTTATAGGCGGGTGTAGAACGAACTGGTGGTAATTGACATAAATCTCCTATTAAAATAATATCTAATCCACCAAAATTGGACTGAAAATTTCCAGTTATTTGTTTTAATCTGGAATCAACCTTCAATAATAATTGAACACTGATCATACTTATCTCATCATTGATTATGACTTTTATATATTTGAAAAGAGTTCTGTATTGGTGAGCAGTTTCAGAATGTAACGGAAGTAATATTGATATAGTAATTTTTTTAAAGCTGCATGAACATGAACAGTCGTTCCTGAAATAGGTACTGCTGCTCTACAACTTTGAAAGTATCCATCATTGTTCGTATAGCGATTATATATTTTCATCAAAAGTTTAATGACGAACGTTGTACAGCATCCGGCAGGGCCTTAGAAATATTTCAAATGAAGTTCGATCAGATTATAAAAGATGCGATATAATATGAAGTAAAAGTCATTTTTGTTTTTCGTTTGATATTCTCATTAATTGATAGAAATCTTCATTGGGCATTAAATTTTCACTTTTTTTTTGCAATAGGTCCTAGTTTATGCAATGTTGCTTAGTAGATACCATTATTGAAACAAAAATAAATATTTCATTCTTATTTTTTTTACTCGCCAAATTCGGTGATTTTCATTTGTTATAGTCTCTAATTTTTCTAATATAACCCCTGAGAAAATGTGAAGTGGACGTGATGAAGCAGATGTTGATTGCCAATTTGGCGCGAAACTGGTTTTCGTAAACAAACTTTTGGGTTTTCGTAAAATCGGGTTTTTTATTGAAGTTTTTATTTTTTGAAAGCTTAATTTTTAAGTTAATGGCTTACAATTTCCCACATCGATTGCAAACAACGATAATTTTTAAACAAAAAATGTAATAATAATACTTTAGTAAAAAATTCTCTTAAGATGGCTAATAGACGAAAAACACAAAAAAAATTTTAAAAGCTGTAATTTTTAAACCAATGTTTCAATCTTTGTTCAGATTGCGAATAATACTATTTTACACATGAAAAAAAGTTTTTTGTGAAATTATTGTTATAAATAATGAAGTTATTAAATATTTAATTAAAATTTTGAGTATTTTTTAAAAAATCGTAAAAAAAAGTTTTCGGCATTTTTTTTTAAATGACCGATTCTAAAAGAAAAAAAGCATAAACTTTTTTGGAATAGAATATCAATTCATTAACGCGAAAGGAAATAGAAAGGGAATGATTTAGAAATCATTTTCATAAAAGCGAATCAATTTTGACTCATTTTAAGAAAAATCGTAAAAAAGAGAAAATATCATTATTTTGTAAAGAAATATATACCATATCGTGGCGAAAAAAAAAGCTCTTTTTAATTCTGTAATTATCTTTTGTTTGAGATAGATAATATGAATTAGATGGCGTTTTTAAAAACGTGGAAAAAGTTGGAACTTCTACCTTACCTTCATTTCTACCTTACGTTCATCGCTTAACCGTAACTGGTAACGCGTAACGAAAATTTTTCCTTACCGTGCCATAAGAAGTTAACTTCAAAAAGAAATTATAAGTTTATTTGATTATAATTAAAGCACCTTTTGAATTGAAAAAAAAGTTTATACAACACGATTGAAGTCACATGATAATCGTGGCCGTGGTAGGATAGTGGTCATGGTCACCAAATCGTGGTGAGCGTTACTTTTGTCAAGTCACGGGAGAAGGGCTGATGCACATCCAATCCGTTGACGTAGTGTGGTAGTCAGGAGAGTCGAATGCCTCTTCAGGTATCATTCTCATCCCTTGACCATGATTAAAATTATCTATAGTTTCAGAACGTGACACCCATGCATCAACCCAATTTATATTCTTTTTGGGTCTTCAACCCTAAAAAAATTCGTGAGGAAAGTGCTTCGAGTAAATGTCGCATTCAAGTAATAATTTTGTGCTAGAATGACATGAATATTATTATTTTCAAAAAGGAAGGAATTCGAAAGCACAATCCACAAGTTCTTTTAAAACTCTTTTTGTCAGCAGATCATCGTTACAGTGCTCCTATTCTTTAATTTTTTTTTTTTTTTTTTGCCATGGTAAAATACACACGAGTAAGACCCTAAATATCTATAACATTAGTTTTTAATTGTTTTAATTTGATTAAAGTATGCTTCTTAAGATTTTTTTAAATCTTATCTTTTGCTTATTTTAAAGCTTTCTATTTTTTCATAATCATTATTTAAGTTAATGGATGTAATTTAAATGCAGTTTCAAGTTTTTTGTTGGATAAGAAAATTAATGCAAGATGTAATTGTTGAAAAATTTTTATCGTATCAAATGATACCGAGAACGAGTTTTTTTTATGCGACACTTGAGGTTTTTAAGTGCTCAAATAATTTAATATAGACTTGCAGTTGTGTCCACAGCTTGTGTTTCGTAGCGCTTTTCACAGTGGCAGGGATACCTACAATTTATTTTAAATAACTATTTAACTTATGACTGTGTGATGTTATTGAAAAAAAAACTAACAAAGATTAATGGTTTTCTAGATGTTTCAAATTCATATAAATAATAAAGCATTTGTTAGCAGTCAGAATAGAATCTGTTGCAGCCTGTGTTGAAGAGGGACATCTCTTTCTTTGCCATACTATACATTGTGCTTCCTATATATAATTTTTTCTAACCTAGTCAAGAAAAGAGATAAAATCCTAATCTTGTATTCAGAAGAGAAAGTGTATTGCACATTGAAAAGATAAGTATAGATGATTTCGAATAATAAATACTTCCTAATAGTAATCAGCTGTCTTTACCCGGATTAGAACTGATACTTTTTGTTACTCATGCATATACAGATTTTAGAGTGATAGCCAAGCAAGTAGAACTTGACGTTTAGTCTTAAGATATCAATATAATATGTGTAACAGAAAATCCTGGTAGAAAAAATCTCCTTTATAATGCCTATAGGTAGACTGAGGATGCTATTTAGAAGGAAGATTGCTTTTAACCCCTTTCAAAATAGGCTTATTTTTTACTGTACGGTATATGATATTTGATTCACAAATTACATTACCCTGCCAAAATTAATGTTTTACCTGATTTTTTGTGTCTAATTAGAAAATGAATGAACACGGATACAAAAAATTTGGAAGAAATGTGCACTAGAGTTTATTTAGGTTTTTTTTTTATTGAATTAGGTATTTTTTGTTGTTAAAGTGTTCTTTATTGAATAATACATATAAATAATAGTTGCATAGATTTACCACAGACATGATTTACAACAAAAAAGCTTCAAATACCGTTCTTGGAGAAAGTAGTATATAACAGTTTTACAATAAAAAATAAAAAACGGGTTCTGATAAGGAACGTATCCAACATTTACTGCCATGATTGGGCGTTATCGAATTTCCATTCTGGGGTCGAAATGGGAAGTGAAAACTGGACATGAAATAACTCTTGCTTCATCTCTTTTGTAGCCCCATTGGAAGCAGCAACGTGTTTATCAAGGTAGCTTGTAATATGTTGTATCGGATTCGGGTATGGTAATTGAGGTGGTCATTCTGATTGCTTAAGGTATCCGACTACGTTCGGAATCGTGATTTTGCAAAAGCGCATAAATGGATAATTTTCATGATATTTAGTATCATTTAGATTAGAATACATGTATACAATTGTTTTAAGGGCATTTTGACAAAAAAAATTATTTAAATACAATATTTTGGCAAAAAATTAACTTTGAATAATTTTTTTTCCAAATATTCTCCTTTTGTGAAAAATGCTTCTATTATAATAATATTTTGCTTGTATATAGCTCAGACTTCTGTACAAAGGCTCAACTAGAATTTTTGAAATATATAACTTAGAAGTGGGTTTATCCATATTTTACGACAACAGAGGGGAGCAATTTTAAGAAAAAAACGCCGATAATCATTTCAATGGGTTGTAACTCTGAAAATAATGTGAATTTTTTAAAAATCTTAGTTGAGCCTCCGTAAAGAGGTCTACGCTATATACAGGCAAAATATTATTATAATAGAAGCATTTTTAACAAAAGGAGAACATTTGGAAAAAAGATTATTCTAAGTTAATATTTTGCCAAAATATTGTATTTAAATAATTTTTTTTTGTCAAAATGTCTTTAAAATAATTTTATACATGTAGTCTAATCTAAGTGACACTAACTATCATGAAAATTATCCATCTATGCACTTTTTTAAAATCACGGTTCCGAACGTAGTCGGATACCTTAAAGCCGGGATCATCAAGATAGTCCTTAACAAAGCACAGTTCGATGAGGTCGTGTATTATCATCCATCAGAGGGGATGAACACGATCAACATACGAGTGAACATAACTCAAGGAATTCGTCCCAATATCCAACAACAGTCAGCGAACTTGGACGGAAAACATGTGTATGGCCACTGAGAGTGCTCAATATATGATTCTACCTACTTCTGTTAGTCTTTCAACATTGTTGGATGGTCGCCCCTCCGGTAGAGTGGTAGGTGACGCTGACTGCTGTGCCGTAAGAATCCCGGTGAAGACATGGATGTTTGTAAATGTGCGGCATGAGGGTACTATAAATAGCGGTCGAGCCACAAGTCCTCTCGTGAGGTTGATGGACGGGGAAGAGAGGTGGGAGGCCTGTGACCACCCCCAGGAAGGACAAGACAACAACAACATTGTTGGATTGATTGTATCTGTGGTGCGTTATTCTCTCCAGGTCAGCAGACGCCCTGAATTCCTCTTGAATGTGAACCTGGAGTCATTTGTGAAAAGTGCAGAAGCTCATTCCTGTCTGGTTGAAGAACAACATTTCTGTCGATGGTTAAGGAAGACAAGCACAGCTTGCACAAAGACCTGCAACGTCTTCACAATGTAGTAGTGGAGATTCTGATACGCGACAAAATGATCAACACCGAGCAGTAGTGCTTCTTCTCCTTCCGTCCGCTAGAAAAAGCTGGATGTTACTCCCTATTTCCATCCAGTCCTTAATGAATTGGATACTCGACTTTTCTTAGATATTTATACACTCTATTTGATATTTTCAATGAAATTATTAGCAACTACATCATGTACGAATTGTACACAACAAGTTTCTTAAGTTCGATTTTTAAATATTTTCTCCAATTTAAATGTCCAATTTTTTCAATTCCTACTATTAACTTACATTCTCTATATATTTATTTGTTTATTTATTTATTTTGGTGGAATTTTCAATCTTTAATAAAATACATTTTTAAGTGCCCTATTAAGCTAGAATTTTATGTACATGATCATTTTGGATGACAATACAATAATTTAATTATAATTAATAAAAATCAATTGATTAAAACGAATTACTTAAGGAATTACAAATACAGCTACGTTGGCATCATTTTTGGTGACTTAGCGACCCTTTTGGCGACGTGTGTCAGAACTAGAAAAAAAAATTTTCTCATGTTTTAAGGCATTCAGTTGAACTGAAATTTTATAGACACGATTGTTTTGGATGACAATACGATACTTTAATGATAATGAATAAGAATGAATGACCACTTAATGTTGCGATTCTGTCCTATGTATATACATAGTTATATTAATTGTAACTATTGAATAAAAAGTAGCTAAAATAAAAATTTTCTTTGTTGATCTAAGTAGGAATTGACTTAAAATTTTTTTTATATTACTTTTTTAAAATAATGATTATCGGCATTTTTTTGCTCTTAAAATTAATTACAAATTTTCATATCAACTATGAATTTTATTATTATTGCCATTTTTTTAGTTTTGAGAGAATCGAAAAACTTGTTGTACCTTAACTCTATGTTGCCATTTTGGAGTAAGCTTTTTTTATTCTGGCTGAATCTAAATTATTCATTTACTTCGGTTGGATTGAATAATAGACTGAATTTATTGTTTACCGACTGATATTTTTGGTTTAGCTCGATTTTTTCTGTTTTATTACTATATTCCCCCCTCCCCCCCTATATTTATGTTCTATTTCAAAGGCTGGATAAAAAGTAGGAGACCCTAATCTGACCCTCAAGTGACCCCGGTGGCCTAGTGGTTACAGTAATTAGCTCGTGGACAAACTGTCGTGCGTGTAGAGGGGATCGATGTATGTCGAGGCTGAATATCTTCCAGTTGGTGTGGTCGCTAGGAGAGGAGGGTTCCACCTCAGGTACCGTCCTTGTCGCTTGTTCGAGATCCATCACCAATAGCGCTCTTGTTTCCTTATTTCGGCCTTAATATTTCATTTTTTGACGTTTAGATATTTTAAGGCTACAAGGGACCTACAATGCAATAGTTTAATTTTTATTGTCTCTTCATGAAATTTACATAACGAAAGGTATATATATGTTTAATATATCACATTAAAAGTGATTTTAAAAATATTCATAGCATTTGTGTTATCGAAGTAATTAAAAGTTTTTTATGCATTCGCTCTGAAATGATTTCCTCATGTTTCAAAAGTTAAAAAAATATTTTCATAAAATTTGTGTTCATTCATACTGAAGCTTATGTCCATAAATTAGGGATATTTCAAAATCACACGGAAGATGAACTCTAGGGTAAAAATTTCACCACTAGAATTATCCCATACATCTACAAGAATAATATGCAAATTACAGGAATCCACCAGATGATGCCCAGAGTACGCCACAATGATGAGAGTATAAGAAGGGTGGAAAAATAAGTGAAAAATTGTTCACAAACGTTCTGCAAGCCGCTCAGTGTCATAATGGAATAATTATGTCACAGAGGACTCGTGGATGATTTTCTACGTGCTAGAATTATCCTGGTATGTGGGCGTACTCATATGAAAGTAACCGAGGAACTGTCCAAAGTCTCATTTGTAGACTTTGATATCAATTCCAAGATGACAGAAATGTCAGTAGACGTTATAGTACAGGTCACTTCCGAATTAAAATTTTGTGAGCAATGACGGGGGGGAGGGCGACAAAAGGGAATTAAACAATGAGGGTTTCACGTCAAACTGGCCACCTGATCAGAGCATTTGGTAATACATCTCAGTGCTCAAAGTCACGCTTAAGTCACCTTGTGGACTGTTGCATCACTGAGTTTAGTCTCCTTTTTTGCCCTTTCTATCATAATCGTATGCAACATGCTTTTCACGAAGGTTTCTTCACAATTTTTGTGATTTATTATTAAACTTCTAAGATCAAAAACGTTCATATTATGTTCAACCTGTGGCTCTAACTCGTCAGCATTATGAGGGACCCTAACTCATCTAGGTTTGGATAGGAAGTACCAAACTATCTAATTACACTAACTTGTTACTGAGCACTAATACTGGAAGAAGATTACTCAAAGCAATACTAAAAACAAATAAATGATCATATACTCATGCACCTCAGCTCTCAAGGTCACGAAAACTGAGATGAGCACAGTAGACCTTAGCCCTTATGAGCTGTTGTGCCACTGAGTTTAGTTTAGTTTATATATCCGATAATAATAATAAAATAAATAATATATGCTAAAAAGCAATAATTCTAAATAAACAAAGCATATAAATAGAAGTATAACCAGACAGTATGGGTAAGAAATAAATAGCCATATAGTAATACAATACCAAACTCTTAGCCTTAGGAACTAAGAATGAGGGTTCAAACATTATTTTGAGACCAGCCAACCTTCATCTGTAATTTGCCTTTACTACTGGGCTCTAGCGGTAGGAAATAAAACTACGAATATGTAATTATTAGTTTGGTATTTGTGTATTCCATATATTAAATATCTTCATATATTTTTAACACCTAAGTTCCACAAAAATCCTGTTAAATTTCACAATTACAAATGGTTTTAAAACCTATATCACCATTGCAGGTAAGATGTTACAAAATATTTTACAAAACTTTATCAACCATCAAGGTAATAAGGCTGTAATTAAAAATAATAAACATGTTGTATTCAGTACATAGTTGAGATTTTGAAGATCTTTTCAATTCCATAGATATCAATGGTATAATTAAGGTAATTTTTGAAAATCAAAATAATTATAAGCTTAATATAAATTTTCCCAAATTTAAAATTCTCATATAACTAGATTTAAAAGGAAACTGTATTAATTTTAATGGTAGTCTTTTTAAACAAATTAAAGTTTTGCCTCAAGGTGGAACTTCTAGCAATATTTTCGGTAATTTACATTGTATTATTTATAAATATATTATTTATACTGTCTTTTATAGTTTAAAAAAGAAAGATGATTTAATCGTTAAAAGTAAAAATCATATTTTTACCTCCAATATTAATTTTTATCCAAACTACTTGAACCTAGTTAAAACTAACAATAATCCTTTTAAAACGGTTTCCTAGACGTATCGTTGTATATTATGGATTGTAAATTATATAGTAATATTTATGATAAAAGAGATGCACTTAATTTTAATATTATTAAAGTACTGTAAGTATAGTAATTTTTGAAATTCTCATACTTCTTTTTATAGAAATATTATTATTGACTCTATAAATCACAACAATATATTGGTTGGTGATATATCAAATATCCTTTTAAATCTTATGAAATTTACTGGTTATTGTGTGTGTGTGTGTACTGAACATGAAAATACTGTTCATTTCCTTCACAATTACTTTCTTAATAAATTTAAGTTTCATTACATATTTTAAAAATATTATTTTAATTAGGTTTAAATTTGTATTTTTATATTGTTTTTATTTTAACATGATTTTTTTCACTTATAATGTTATCAAATTATTTTTATATTATTATTTTTTTAACTATAATTTCATTCAGCTTTTACTGCCTACAGAACCAAGATTGCTCCACAAGTTAAATAAATTTAAATACTTTTTAATCTTTTGCTTTCTTTTGCATGATTGACGGTATTCTTCATTCCAAAATTTCCCTATAGATTTCCTATATAGGCTTTTCAGTAAACAAAGCTTTTATAATGGATTTTATGAATTTACGAATTTTTACTCTTGTGCGATGCAGCTCTTAGATGGTTTTGTATTGATGGGAAGGTTGAAATGGCGATGTGCTGTGGGGTTACGTTTCCTTATTTTATATATAATAGAACTTTATACTCTAATATTTTTATAATTTCTACATTAAGTAAGTAGTATTAATTGACATATATATTAGTATATTTAAACTTATCTTCTCTAATAATGACTTATTCATAGTCCTATTTCCTTTTCCAACAGTCCAGTAGTATAGGCAATTTACTAGGGCTTGCAATCTCGTGTTATATTTTCAACCCCAAGATTTTGGGATAGCATTATCCAAATCCCAAGATTGGACTATTTATTAAAAATACTTACACATTAGCATATTTGCAATTGCATAGTAAATATAATTAAAAATTGGTTTAATAATAATTTTATTAAAACAAATAAAAAAAACTTAATTCATCATACAATACAAATAAAAATAGTACATATTGAAATTAAAAAAAACTTTCTTCATTTCTTGTGTTTCTGCAAAAAAGGTTTTAAAAAAACCCAGCTCGTCCAGCATTTCATCTTTCAAACGGCTTCTTATTTTTGTTGCAGATTATCCAGCCGTTCGAATTCTATACTATAGGTTTTATCATCATTCAGTAGGAGTATGTTCTTTCCAGATAGTCACCACGTCTCCCTCCATTTTCAAAAAAGAGGCACTTGTTTTTCAATTTTTGATGACCGTGGCTCAAATTTAACATACATTTTTTGGTGCATATACCTCTTTGATAACTTTGTCTGGTTCTTCTGCTACACTGAATGGTTTTTGTGTATAAATTGATCCAGTTATTGAATCCTAATGTGAATCCATTTCAAGAGTTACCTCATTTGAAATATATAGAAGATCCAGTTGCATGAGCTGTTATTAATTCAACGGGATCTTTCAAGCAGGTCCTCTATTAATTAACGACATTGAATTGATGAAGGAACTGTGACATTTATTCTTGAGATGCTGCTTATATTATTGTGTAAGTACTGCAGTGAGCCTCTTAGATCTGTACGGACGTTCTCCCATACGAGATATGAGAGCAGCATATATATATATTTTTTACTTATAGAACTTATTACGTATAATAGCATTTTTTACTTATAGCACACAAAAAATTCTATGTACGTGTTTCATAAACAAAATATAAGTTTTCTGAGAGTTAAATTCTTAGAAAATTTTGATGAGAAACATTTTTTTAAATATAATTCAGGCAAAAATTAAATCCCGGGATTAGTTATTTTAATTCCGGGATATCGGGATCTAGGGGCTGCAAACCTTACAATTTGCAGGTAAAGGCTGGCTGGCCTCAAAGCATTGCTCAAACTTTCAGTCTTATTACTAAGGCTATGAGTCTGCTATTGTACTACTGTGGCTACTTATTTCTTATCCATACTGTCCGGTTGTACTTTTATTTATATGCTTTGCTTATTTAGAATTATAGCTATGTAATGTAAAATAAGGCCAAAAGTTTAAATTATTTTCTTTAATAACCGAAGAAAACCATAATTTGGAAGATATTATCAATATATCTTTCCTGCATTATTCGTAAAGGTTTTTGTACACGAAATGTAATTTGAGAGGATCATTTTGCAGAAAAGGAGGGAATTAAAATTTAAAAAAAAAAAGCGCGTTTGTACACTACATAAAATAAGTGCACAGACTATGGTTCGAGTCCGGGTGTTACTGAAGACCGGCCGTGTAGAGGGGGCACGTTAAATCTGTATTGTCCTCCTGTGTTAAAGTTAGGAGAGAGGATGCCATCTCAGATGTCGACAGAGGTTCAAAATTACGATGTCCGTCGTCAATTACCCTCCTGTTGCTTTAGAGTGCGATTTTAATAAAACTCTCCCCCTCACTCTCATTTAACCTAATTATTGTTCCCTTTAGCTTTTTCTCCCACTGCATAACTCTTGGTTAAGACTACACAGTAAAATTTACAAGAAGCAAAAAACCAAGAATATTAAAAATAATTATTGACTTTCTTTTCTAATTATATTGTTTTCCTGATTTTGAAAAAAAATGAAAGTCAGTTTGGCAGGGCATTACTTTAAGTAATAAAAGTTTAAATTTGTAAAAAGTTAAAAAATTAATATTTTTTTATTTTATTTCTAATGGTAGATTATGAACAGAGTTATTAACAGAGTTTATCGTTCAACCTAGTACATCACCGAAAGCAGGTATCTTTTTTTAGTGCGGTGCCAAACAGGCGGATAGCAATCGCCGCAGGTAATTTTGACGCCCAGTTTCCTCCCTAGAGGGAGGCACCTGAGTTCTGACGATGCGAACCTGTACTAGGATTTTAATTTTGTCTAGAGCACCTCTGTAGGGATCTTTTACATAGCGTATAATCATACGGCATGGCCTCTGTCGATTCTCTGCATCATGAAAATCCATCGACTTGGGACGGGGTCGAACCCGCAGCCTTGGGTACAGAAGGCCAGCGACAAACCAACCACACCATTCAGCCGACTGAAAAAAAATATTAAAATAATATAAAATACTTAATTTTTAAATTATTTAAACAAATTGGGTCTAACTTCTGACTGACCGCCTGATCGGGACATCTACTCATTCACCACAGCGCCCAATGGTCACGTATACTGAGATGGGCACAGTAGGCCCTGGCCCTCATGGACTATTGCGCCACTGAGTATGAGTTTTAATTTTTAAATATTTCAAATACTTTATATTTCGTGGATTACCAGCAAAAGAGTTTAGTATAGAATTGAAAATCTTACTCTTGGTTGAATTTTAATAATTAATCTGTAACTGAAAAAAACGTAAAAATTGTGAAAAATTATTAAAATTTAAAAAAACTAAAATATGTTATCAGAGATTTAAATCTATAACTATTATAGAAAATATTTTTGAGAGTATCACAAAAATTTCAAGACTGTTTTGAAAAAGAAAAAAACTTTTGGGTTTAGGAAATAGTAGCGTATCCGAAATAATGAAAGTCTGATAAAATGAGATTTGGAGTTAGTGTAGAGCAAGTTTGAGACTGGCATCACTCAGAAAACTTCGAGTATTTCTAAAACTAATTGTATATCCGATGTAGAATTTGAAGCTAAGTTTTCCAACCGAATTACTCATCGAAAAATATTAAAAAAAATGCTGATATTTTTGTCATATTTAGGGTACTTTTTGTAGTGTCTTAAATACTCTCTTCTCGGGTTTGAACTTGATTGGTGAATGAGCCTAAGCCGTAACCATTCAGCCATCCTAGAATTTGAAATCAAACGAAAACATTTAACGAACTATTAATTAAATAAATAGAGCCCTTATTTTTATTTATTTTTTTTATTTTGTATTGCTTAAACATGAGGGATTTTCTTTTATAAACTTTGTCTTCTTTTAAAAGCTCTGATAATTTTGCTTTTATCGTATCCGTTTGATGAAAGCGATCAATAAATCAAATGAATCTCTTTTTCCTTTAATTTGCTTAAATCCTGGTCTTTTTTTAATTATGTTCGTTGAAAGAAACTATTCACGTTTATTTTAATGTTTCGTGTAAAACAGATAAACCGTGTCAGAACTTGAATTGCAGTTCGTGTTGGCTTCGCTCTACATGTCTTTGGATGAGTGCGCGAATCAACGATGAATTTTGTCAGTGTTGCTCCAGGCACGGGCATATTCTGTAAAAGCGGGGTAATTTTTTTTAAGTGAAGTGAAGAGATTCAGTGAAGTAAAAGCTATTTTCCAAATCTAAAGACCAAATTGTGTGTAACGACAGTCATATTACTATTTACTTCTAGCTCCACACAAGAAATAAATTACTTAAAAATAAAAAAAATATAATAAAAAACCTTGTGTGTACTTATGACCACACGATAGAAGTGAAAACTTTGAAAACAAGAGAACCCAAATGTTTAGATGTACTACGTTTTCTTTTACGACATTTTCCCATGCGGGTGCTCAGTAGTTCTCCTTTTCATGCCCATTCATCGGTTGATTTGTTTATTTATGCATTCTTATACATTTATATGTAAATATATGATTTAAATGTCAAATGATGCTTTTAGTCAAATTATTTAAAATTAGTTATATGTAAATTACTTCTATAGATTATGTAATATATATGTTTTTATATAACTTATAGAATACCGTATTTTATGTAAGACTAGGAAAACTTATATGCCTTGCAAGCCCCGTTTGCTTTTCTTAAAATTCTCTAAGCAAACAAAAGGATAGAGTTTGTTTTCTTTCATAATCAGTGCTTTTATTTTCTCGTAATCTCTTAGCTATCATAGTAACTAATACAAACCAAAATATTGGCACCTTTATCTTTAATTAATCCATTAAAATTTTAGATTTTATTTCTTTTGGCACATTTTTATGCTTAAATTCTCTCCACTTAAAGATCACATATTTGGATTCTTCTCAGCTCAGGGTGGACCCTCCTTTGTACAACTTTAAGCAGTTTATCTAGAGAAGGAATACTTTCAACATCACAAGACGCTTCATTTACGCATCTCGTTGGTTGTTGCAAACGTAAGCAACTCGTTTTCATTGCACAACTGTCGTCGCCAAGACAAATTCCTTATTTTTTCTGAGGATTTCAAAAGAATTTCTTTTTGTTCAACGATTTTAAACGAACCATCTACTCTTTCGCCGATTTCTTCTCATAGGGCCAGGAAGTAAACTTTTGTAACATTATTAAAAGTTATTGACCATAAACAAAGGAAACCTTTACTCGATAATCCATTAAGACCTCTAGTTCTCAAAAGAGAGAAGCAGATGGATAACAAACGGTGAAATATTTTTATAATTACTACCAGAATCCCTCTTCCTATTTCTTACAGAAAAATTATCTTTTTTTTTCCAATTATTTTCGCTTCCGCTCCTCTTTTCTCATTTACTCAGTAGCGCACACAGGAATTTTTCAAGGGGGGAGTTCCGGGGTTGAAAGTTCATCATTCTTGTACCATGCTATTTTTGATTTTGTCGATTTTCAGGAACAAAACACAGTAAAAAACTAATTATTGAATAAATAATTAGCATTAATTAATAAAATTAATCATTAATAACAAATATTTAATTAAATTTTACGTATTATATACTTATTATAACCAATCGGAAAAAAATCAAGGGCTTTGAAGAGGCTCCGGATCCCTAGGTGCGCCACTGCATTTACTCGTTGGAGTTGAGTGGAAGTAGGCTGCATGGCAGTGATATTTGAAAATAAGGAAAATAAAAATTCATGGGAAAAAGTGTGAACGAAATTTTTACTTAAAAAAAAACACGTACCTAAAATGTTTTCAGTTCAAAACTAAACGACCTGAGCACGATTTCTGATCTTTTCGCAGCCGAGTCAACTCTATGAGAGTAACGCACACGAACCTGATGCTTAATTTAAATGAACTCCTCAGAAAAACGCGCCTAAAGGAGTTATCACTTCAAGAATATTTCACTTCAAAATATGTACAAGACTTATTCACCAGACCACACGCTTAATGTCTTTGAAAATCATATGCTTTTTAACGTATATTCACCAGATGAAAGCGATTGAAGAAGAATCATCCTATATGCAGGGTGATTCGCTTCCAGATTAATAAACTTGCAGGGTGTGTAGGAGTTACATAGGAATCCCATAGGAATACTGGGTCGCAAATGCCGCAGTTTCCAGCCGTGATGCAAAGATGAAGAGAAAAGGAGCAGAAAGAGCAACACATAAATGGATCGGAAAACCTTTTACTTAAGTTTTATACCACAACAGTTGTTTGAAATTACGACCAGAAGTCGTCTGGCAAGTTTGATATCGACGCTGCATGGAATTCCTGACGTTCGGGAAGATTCCTCCAGATTCCTTCAGATTCCTTGCGGTAGATGGCGCTGAATGGAAGGTTTCGTGAACACCAATTCTGCTGGAAGTCGACATTTGCGATCCATTTTCCGAGGCCGTAGGATGAACTCATGTTCAAACGAGGAACTGCCGACACATTGATAGTGTATAGAGATGCGGATTGTAACGGGCACGCCGCTCGGTGGTTGTACCAGGAACGTTATCCGAATAGGCCCGTTCCACACCAGACGATCTTCCAAAGTGTGAACAGAATGCTACGGGAGACTAGTTCTTTAACGAATTAACTGGTGTTCTTTTTGGTGAACGAGACGCCAGTTCCTTCAGTTGAAGTCCTTATCGTTCGAATATCTGCCACTGCCGGGAGGATATGTAACATTCCAGGAATTTTCCAGAACGTAAGGAATTCCGTGCCCTCAGGTCTGGCAGACGACTCCTGATCGTAATTTCAAACACCTGTTGTAGTATAACCTTTTAATAAAATATTTTTTGACCCATTGATGTGTTTCTGTTTTTGTTATTTTTCTCTTCTTTGCACCATAGCTCTCAACTACGACATTTGCGACCCAGCATTCCATATGTGATTCCGAGTCGTTTTTGTAACCCCTGCAACTTTGTACGTCTGGAAGCAAATCATCTCTGTATTTATACACTGAAATTAAACTTTTTATAGGTGTTGTTTATTTTGGGGGTTTAAGGGTTGCGTTCATTCGCAGCGTAACATTAATGAACACAATCAATCAATCCTTTACATTCCATTCAATTCAAAGGACTTTTCCACCTGAAATTTATGTTTTAAAAGAATAAATAGGTTACGTTTCTATATTACAAAAAAGCTTGTGTTTTTCATTTTTATATTTTGTGCATTAATAATAAATAATTTTAAACCAAGAATTTGGTTTTTTTTCTTTTGACTTTTATTTTTGACACAAACCTCATAGAGACATTCTGATGATACACTTTAAAAGTACAGGTAAGCCTTTTATACTTTATGCAGCATTTTTTTAAAACACACGCTACTCCTAGAACGCAGTAATTTTACAACGAGGTTTAGGATATGTAGAAATAATTTGTCTTTTACGCTTCTATGCAGTACATATATGACATAGATTGAGAAATATGTATTTGTAGTACTTTTCCGCTTATACTGTGTACTTTTTCTGTATTCTCGGTTTTTCCTATATTATGAGTAAAATTATTCTCAGTAACTGATATCACAGGGAAAGGAAGTCTTTTCTTCTGTCGAGCTTTTGATTTTTGCAACGAAGGTTTCCCATTTCATTTCGCGCGATCCATTTTAATAATAAATGTCAATAAGGAATAAA
The DNA here is from genome assembly GCA_019973955.1 of Trichonephila inaurata madagascariensis. Classification (NCBI taxonomy): domain Eukaryota; kingdom Metazoa; phylum Arthropoda; class Arachnida; order Araneae; family Nephilidae; genus Trichonephila; species Trichonephila inaurata. The sequence goes on from BMAV01006101.1 coordinate 402,850, forward strand.
TTTTAGGGTAACATTTTCTCTTGAATTTTTTTTCTTCTGAACTTAATGCGTGATCGTTTTAGACCTTAAAAAAAAGATGTTGAATTTTATGTGGATATGCTACTAATATTTTTACAAATAATTATACAACAAAAAGATTATTGATTGTAGGGACCACAAATTCAAGCCTGTAGAAAAGAGGCCAAATTTGTGGTTTTTTTAGCTGTTGAAAAAATATTGTAAAATGAAAGCGCTGTAAGTAAGATGCTGTTGGATGAAGGCGTAATAAGACTTTTTTTAATTCAACTGCGTGAAAACTTGCACACACACAGCACACAGTCTTCCATCCCATGGCTGTTCCATGCTCGTTACTTAGATGTAACCAAAAAGGTTCGTCTTACGGATGGAAGAACTGCCACTGGACGTGTAGCGTTGCTGGTCAGCTTTTGGTTTTCGTATATTGAGCTGTTTTTATTTACTTAGAGTTCTGCCGATTGAAGCCTTTACTCTTAATTTATCATTGGGCCGATGTACTACAGCATTTGCGTCGGGGGTGGGGTGGGATGGGGTGGAAAGGCATGCAGATGGATTAGTAGTCCAGAAATAATTATAGATTGATAATATCGTTAATGTCCGTGTTGGTGGTGGCCAACCCTTGATCCGTCTATCCGATAAACACTTGTAAGTGATTAAAACGATGCACGATAAAAGGCAGTTTTTTTGACACACATTTCAGTTTTTGTATTAAATCAGTGTTAGGTACATGGGACTTCACTCAACGAGGTAGATTCCTTCCTAAAAAAATACTTTTTAAATTAAACATGCAAGCAAGGCGAATAATTAGTAATACAAGGTTACTAATGATACAAACTTTGCAGGTGATAAAAACGTAGTACATTGTTTAAAAATGGAGATCGTGACATTTTAAAAAATTCGATTCAATTGAAAAAAATTGAAGCAAAAAGTGGCGTCTTAAGATTATTGTAGTATCATGGGAAAGAAAGTTCACCAAACTGAAAAAAAAAGTGTACAATTTCATGCATTCATGAATGACTTTCGTATTTATTTTGGGGTGTTATATTGAATTTTACATTGCGGTGTGATCTGTGCGTAAAAATTGATGCCAGTTTTTCCGTTAATCGAAAAAGAATTACCTTGCATGATAAATATTGCGTTTGTTGCGTATGTTTTAAACATGGAAAGCATTTTTTCATTCAAAATTTTGTAATTTAAAATTTATATCTGTTACATTTTTTAAGTTCGAAGTGTTAATTTTTGAGCTCTAATTTGTATTATTTGTGAGATCTGCCTATTAGGTAATATAAATATTTTTCTAAGTTTTGTTGATTTTGTATTAATTTTTTAAATGTTTTATGCCCCTTTATGAAAATGATAAAGCTTATTTTCGAATTAAGTACAGAAATATAATCTGAAATACACCCCTGCAGGGAAAAAAATACTGAACAAATTAGAGCTAATTTTGATTCCAAATAATATATTAATTTGTTACCTAAAACAAAGTTCGTTTGTTGGAATTAACGACATTTTTATGCTTCAGATGCTCAAATTAAACGGGGCAGTTGATAGCATTCGTTACAATAGTTCTATCATTAAAACTTCTATCGGAAAAGCATTAGAAAGAAAAAGCTTTAGAAATTCTTCTTAAAGCATTAGAAAAAGTTTTAAGGACTCGTAAAGACGACAAAATTTGGATTGTCTTATTACAGCACGAAATTAGGACGTGATGTAAGCCCATACCCCTAATCAGAAATCTCATAATTAAGCAGAGAAATATTCTTCAGTCTCATAGACATTATATAACTTGTACCCAATAACTATTCCTTTACATTTCTATTTTTATCCTAAAAATAAAATACCGAAACAAAAAAAAACGGATTTTTCTAACTATGGATTTAGTTGTACTTCTGAGCCAGAAAAAATACAATTTATCTAATGATCAGCGAAGTTTGACAACT
>BMAV01006101.1:409804-421605 GCA_019973955.1 Trichonephila inaurata madagascariensis
GGGGGGGGGGGTCGAAATGATATCTGTTGAGTCATGGGTTTGAGTCCTGGTGCCATTCAAGACCCTTCAGGTAGCGAGACTGATGCATAATTGAATCTATCGAAGCTTAAAGTCTGTTGTTTATTAGAATCAAAACTTGAAGCGACACAAGAGTTACTTGAGAAGACATCGTAATTTTGATCTACTTTCAAATGACAAGGATGGCTCCTGAACTGCTCCCTTGTTCAAACTTCTCTATCACGCTAACGTGAGGACCTTGAGAAAGTACAGAATAAATACGTATCTCTCCACGGCGGAAGCAAAATTTGAATGATATCTCGACAAGTCTGGCCACGAGTTCGTGACCTTGACCACTTGGTTACCATGCCCTCCTCCTTGTGGAAGTTGAGTTTAATTTCTGTTGTTGTCCTCGTCACTTAATCGTGGTTCTAAATGACAAAGTCTGTCATCAGTAGTTCTAGAATTGTCCGAACGTGTGACATTAATGAACAATCATTCAATCCCGTCAAAATGTAAGCAACTGGTATTTGTATGAACACCTCGTAGCTTGATGTTTCATTTGAGTCACAAAAAGACCCTCATGTTTAGGGGTGGATGCTTTGGCGTGAATGTAATGAGTGGAGCACAAAATTATGAGGCATAGACAATTGCGATTTGTGGACCTTATGTTTGTGGGAAATATACAATAGAAAACCATTGAATGTTGTTGTTGTCGTGTCCTTCCCGAAGGTGAATGTTGCCAGAGCCTGAGACAGGTCGGACTTCTTTACGATAGATGGCGACACCACTTATCTCCACCTCCACAATTTAGGCATAGAACTGGAGCGGAGGGAAATATTCTGCAGTCCCCTGCACTTGTGGTTTCTGCTGCGACCAGACTTTCGGTCTCACTGATTTAATGAGCACGTACCCCATGTGTACTCGGAGGGTATTTGGCGGTATCGGGTATCAAACCCAAGCCTTCCGGTCTGGAATCCGATGCTCTAACTACTAAACTACTCACTGTCCTAAAACCATTGAGTAAAAAAACAAAATGGAAAACTGTGGTATTAAACTAGAACTCTTTAAATATTGCAAACAATGTTTACAGATAACTTCGAGACATAATTGAATCGATATTTTTGAAACTTTTAACTTATTTACAGGGGAGAATATATATGCGTTGTTAATATTTTGACTTCCTGCCTTTAGAAAAATAAAAAAAATATTTTTGTTGACAGGTTCAGAGGAGAAGAGAGAGGAATGTATTGCTGCCACCTGCTGCTTTTTATGCTTCTGACAGTGACGGTCACAGGCGATCTCTTCAGCAAGCGACTCATGCGGTACCTTTTCCTGTCGCAGCTCGCGGTTCCCCAGAAGAAATTGGTCATCGTCCCCGTCGTCATACCCATACCCATGGGCTGGGTCAAGAACCTCTTCAGACAGAGACCCATGAAATATTTATCGCAGTGAGTGAAACAATAAATTGAAGCGCATTCACAAAATCATTAGATTAGACAAAAATAGAACTTCAATAACATGAGGAAATACTACAATTACATGACACGTTCCAAATTTTAACATGAACTGATTTGTGCCCATTTACCAAAAGTAGTCTTTTTTATGTTAGAGAAAGATGCTTGTATTTCATATGTAAGTTTGGAGAGTGAGGCACCAGTTCGAGTGTCGTCCTCGTCATTTGATCGTATTTCAGAATAACGCGACTCTAATAGTCTACGTGTTGTTTCAGAGTGTGACCAATCAGCGATCCATCACTCAGCACTTCAGATGCTGTCATCAAGGGAGGCGTCAAAATAAAGGAATTTAGGATTTTTGAACAGAATTAGTATCAATGTCAAGCCCTAAAGAAGAAGTCAATTAAAAAAAAGTGTGTGTGTACTTATGTACGCACGTAAGAAGTTATACTTTTTTGGAGTAACAAGATTACAATCTTTCTAAAAATCTCTAGCAGGGCAAGCTGGGCCAAGGACGAAAGGCAGTCATGAGCAGAGTTGAATGATAGTAACTTTGTCAATCGGACCAGCAAAACCCGAGATAATCACGATTTAAATAAATTTAAACACCCCTGCACAGGGACAATAGGACCAATAACATGAGGGGGGGGGGTTCGGCAGACTGTATCTGGTGATGAGATGAATCGAACGTGACACCTGAGACATCATATTAAATGTCTCGGCGGGAAGAATCGTTCCTGAGAAAATTAAGACATCCACCTGAAGAGCCACCGAATTATGGTCATTTTAAAATTAAAATAATTAAAACATTTAAAACAATTAAATAAAAAAGTAGAGCATCCAGCAACTCGAAACTCGGCCTGGTTATGAGGAAACACAAGAGGAATCCATTAGAACCAGTCTGGAGTCTGTTGTTGCAAATGGGGCGGCGCTAGTACGGGAAAGGAAAACGAAACTAACTCAAAGCAACTGTAATGTAAATGGTCACGTACATCCCAACGATACACAGAGTAGTAGGTGATTTCGAAGTTTCATCCTTCTATCTCTGTAATATAGTGATGTCATCAAAAGATCGAACCCCATAGGAATAACATGAGGATTCTCTAATTTTAGTGATAACGCCCACCCTCGGCCCACTATCTTATAAGAGATGAAAGGGCTTAACGAGGAGAACCTATGGTCCGAGTTTCATTATCGAAGCTCAAAAATCCTCGGAGCTATGCGGGATTTAAAAAAAATTTAAAACTTTAAAACAATTTTAAAATGTTAAATATAGGTGAAGAAATGGGGCTATGGTCCTGAAAAATATCTGTAGGATGCTCATAGGGGGAGCAATCGAGTCCAGCCGGGTCGGTCGACTAAGGATGCATAGGATTCGAGTTATTATTAAGAAAGCCCTGTAGGGGGCAGCAACGGAGGGGACCAATTCCACGTAAAGCTCGCGCTAATACGAAAATATGGCGGGCGTCCAAAATCAAGTCTCGAGCTCAATTCCTTAGGGGGGTCCAAGCTCAATTCCTTTTTCTAGTCCCCGTAGAATTAACATGGGAGCATGATATCTTAGTGCTTAAGCCCTCCCCATGCCTACACGATGGGAATGAAGTAGATGACTGGATGGGTCTCAACGAGTGGAACAGTTGGTCCAAATCTCAAGTCCAAAACTAGAACAGGAGCCAAGATATTATAAATTTAAACAAATTTAAAAAGTTTAAAAAAGTTTAAAACAATTAAAAACCATGAAGAAATAGCCCTATGAGCATGAAATTATAATAACTGGAAGAACAGGAAGAGAGAGATCGAATGCTTCAGGTCTGAATGGAATGTCAGACTCGGGTGCTGAGATATTGGCCAAAAAGCTATAGAAGGGGGGGGGAATGCACCGGGGGGAGGTGCGTCCCAACACGATCCCCCAAATATCAGTCCCCTAGCACCAAAAAAGTGGCATGTTAAAATATTAGACAACGTTGTGCGCGCATCAGTGCCGTGACGGTATGAGCGTGCATCGTAAAAATTTACCCTCATCCTTTTTCCCAAGCTCGCAATAAGAAGTATTACATCAAAAAGCTATAAAAGCAAATCTCGTGCGTATGAAATTAACAACGAAAAACTGTACAAACTCTTTTCTTAAAGCTTCAGTTTACGGCTCCTTTGATTTCACACTGTCTAAATTCTTTCTCACATCAAGACTACGGCGTGGATTGGAACACATTCAAATTCCCTCGAAAGAGTAAAAAAGGAATGAAAAGTTTTCTACGGAATTATATATTTTCTTTATAATTTAAAAATATTTCTATATGTTTGTCTAAAAACTAGGAAATGAGAGCCGTTCAAATTAAGATGGCAGAGTTTTAAAAATATTAGAAAAATGATATGATTCTCAAGCGGAATTCTAATGATTTTCATGATTTCGAATGATCTTTATTGCATTCAACTCGGTTTGAAGAGGAAAACAGAAATTCTATAAAATTAATTCAACTGGATTCAAAATAAAAGCTCTACAGGAGATATACATTCAAAAAAAATCCCTGGGATCGAGTAAAGGATTAAATTTTATTACTAGTGCTCTTATGAAAATACATCAGAATTGTAATACTATGACTTGTAATGAAGGAACTTGCATAAACAGTAATATTCATAGATCAAATTACAGAAACATAATATTTTATTACTTGCAGCATAACTTATTTCTCGTTAGATATATAATATCATTAAAAACTGATAAATGCTAACTATTAAATTAACTAACAATTAAGGTTTTATTTTTTAATTAAAAATTATAAGATATTGTTCAGGTGGGATCACCTATTGAATTTCTTATATATGGCATTTGTGTATTAAGTTTACTACTTTTATTTGAATTAATTTACATCTTAATATTTATCATTACCTTAATTGCTCATAGATGTCACTAACAGCTAACTTGTTATGCCCAAGAGTTTATTACAATTTATTAATTTTAAATTTAACATTTTCTCCTTATTTGTTAAAAAAATAATTTTTTTATTGTTTATAAATTTTCTACTTATAATATGTGTTGTTGCCCATGCCACCTGTCTGACGTAGTCAGATCGAGGCCCACGAAATTCATCGTGGCAAGATCAGGGGTACTCAACCTTTTTTTTTTTTGCTGGACCACATACATATGTCAGCTATTTCACGCGGGCCGCGATTGTACTCCTGTCGTTGGCCTTAGCCTTGAGCACCATACAAGTGACAGCTCGGCGAAATTCCCAGAAGGGACGATAGATGGCGATACCACCTATCTCCACAATTTAGGCATGGAACTGAATGTTAGGGAAATCTTCTCCAGTCCCCTGCACTCGTGATTCAGCCCACAAGACTTTCGGACCCACTGATTTAACGAGCACGTACTCCGAGTGTACTCGGAAGGTATTTGGTGGCATCGAACCCAGGCCTTCCATTCTGGAGTCCGATGCTCTAACCACTAGGCTACCCATGGCAATTATAATATGTTGTTGAGTTCATTAAAGAAAACACTTATGAGCAATGAATTAGGGAAATGCTTGACTTTGGTTCTTTTCAGTGAAAAAAGTAGATCATTTTTTGAGCCTCCATAATTTGAGTCCTAAGCCTGAGATTGCTAATGTATTACTGTGGCAATTTTATTTTGTCCTGTGCTGATTTGCTAAGTTTTTGCTTATTGTTTTGCTTGAGCTAAATTTACAGTAATTTAACATGCACACATTATGCTTATTTCTTACAACAGTTGTCTAATATTATTCTGATAATCGGTGTTTTGTGTTTAATTTGTTATTTTCTTTTTTCATATTCATTCAAACTAAAAAAGGGGAGAAATGTAAGCAAAATTCCGATTATCTCGCTAACATGTCTTCCTAACTTTTATACAAATCATACAATCCATATTACTTTTAAGAAGATATATTTGAAATAAAGGAAAAGAACCCCCCCCCCCAATTTATTCATTATTTATATCAATAAATGCCCTAGATTAATAAAAGAATATGTGAATTATTATTTGAATAACTTTTAATAACACTAGGTATTTAACCTTTCACTAAACATATTTAACTTTTCATTATTTATATTTGCATCACTATAATTCTCAATTGGTGAATATTATTAGAAATTTTTATAACAAAAGTATGTACTTTCAACATATGGGAACACACTGTTGGGTGAGCGAACAAAATTTTAACTTAATTAGTGGATCATTTCTTAAAGTCTTTTTTTAAATTCAAAAATAAAATTTAAGTGACTCATATCCTTATTCTAAAAAGTTGTATGTTTTTTCAGTGCAAATGTTTTTTTTATTGTTCGTTGTTCGAAATTGTCAGATTTTTCTCAAACATCGCTACGAACTACTGCTTTCTGTGTATTCCCTCTGTAGTTATATTCAGGCTTGTAGATCGAGAACTGTTGACTGACAAAATCCTTTAGACTGTTTATTATTATTAATGCATCTAAACCTTTTTTCCCTCTATTTTCAGTTCCGGAGGAGCAGAAATAGTGATTCACGCCAATGGATGTCACATGCCGAGTTGTGGTAAATATCATCATCATTCGTTTTACGATGAAACTTGAAACAAGACATAAAGGAAAAAATGGAATATTTGTTTTTCACGTTTATATTACTCACAAGATAAACTGCAATTTCCGTGATGATGATTGTGCTTTAAAAGTATATTCGAATAATAAATATTCTACGATTAGAATAAATATTCTACGATTTCATTTTTCTACATTTAGAAAAACTTCGATATACAAATTCATTTCTTCACTAAAATTATACAAGCCAAGTGGTGATTTCCTGCTGTTCGCAATTTATAAAAGCTATTTGAAGCTTCAAAACTATTCTTTTGGAAAGAAATGGTGAAAAATAGTCAATCTTTTTCAAAAGAATTTGAAAGCTTATGCAATAGGAAATAAAGTTGATATGAGATGTAAAAAAAACCCCTAAATTAACTCTGAGAGAACGTGGAAATCGATGAATGCCAAGAAATGTCTCGTATATCGAAGTTAAGGCCTGCAACTTTTGAACAATTATTCTCATTCTGTTTGTAATATAGTGATACATTTCAAATGTACAAAATACATATTCAATATTTATTTTAATTTAAACATTTACCTATCTGTTTTGTCCATTGGTTTTTTCAATAATGATCAATGTAAGGATGCTCCTCATTCGAAAAACAATGCTGAAATGGGATATTTAAGAAAACATTTTATAATTAAGGAATAACTGAGATCGAGAATTAATATTACTTTCTATATTTAAGGAAACATTTTTGGTTTAAGAATATTTATAGATATGTGGAATGCATATAAGTTTTTGTGTAAATAAATGTAAAACATTATATGATGAAATGGAAATAAATAATGAACAAAAAAGAACTATTTTTTGTAAAAAGGTTTCACTTTAAACTGCTTATTTGCGTAGCTTGCTTTAATTTTCTCATTGATTTAAATTTGCTTAAAATGATTTATTGCTTATTTTTCTTAAAGTAAGATGTGTTCTTTCTAAACTAATTATAAACTTGAATAATTTTCTAAAATACAGGCATTACATTAATGTATTTCAAATTTTACTTCAAAATAAACTGTATGATTTTTATGATTTTTTTTTGTCTATTTTGAAACAGAAGTCTAATGATTGTCTCATATGCCATAGAAAATTAATTTGCTTGTGCATTGATATTTAGCAAGATCTGTAGAAATATATTTATATTTGTAAAAAGCATTTTTTTTAAAAAAAAAAAAAAGATCTCGTATAAGTACTCATACAGCTAGCTTCAGTTCTGAATTCATATTCAAGATAAAATTAATTTGTAATCTAATGAGCGACATAAGGCACCCATAAGCTCCCGTTCAAATTGGTTATAAGTTGAGGAAGTTAATTTCTCTAGAAAACTTCGATCTTTAAAAATCGATACTTTATGTCACAGAACTCTTGCATTAAGTATAAATAGACACACATACAACACTAAAACACATTTTTTTTTATTGAAATAACTATTACTCACAAGGCTAAAAATAGACTTTCTATAGTAATTCGTACAATATATTGAGCTGTTACAAAATGATAAGTTTGGCACGAAAGAGATTCAGTAGATGAATATGACAGAGTATACGGAAATGCAAAGGATAACTTGGCTCATTTTTTGCTTGATTATTTCAGGAGAAAATCATTTTGAAAATACAAACGGAGTACATAATTGTTGAAAAACGGAAAATTTTTTTTTAAAAAAGTGTTATATAAAAAATGAAGCATCGTTTTATATTATAATTTCGAATAATTGCTGGGATATACATAACTACTGTATTTTCATTTTTCAACATAGTTTAATGTTTTGGTAGTTTACAGAAAAATATGGATGAATAATTACCAATTAATACTAATAATTTTCAATAAATAAATTTTAAACCACACTTTCGTTTATTGTATTTCATCTTTTCTTATTTTACGCTTGCATCATTTACAACAATTATGTTTTCATTACGTCCTTCCAACAATCTAGAATACTTTAAATGATGCTTAGATACTTAAAGTAAAAATTTTCAGAATTTAATGCTGAAAAAGGAGATGTACTTTTTCAAGCTTTTAATTTTTATCACTTCAGTTAAAGTGTTCATTAAAAATTGATTATTTTATTGAAGCTCCATACCTTTGTAAACTCAAAATACATTATAAACCCGATTATCCCATAGGAAATGGACCAGTTAAAGTATTTTGTTAATAAAATGTTTTTCGAAACAAAGCTCCTTTTCAAATGGTTATCTGTATCGTTCTTTAAGCTATTTTTGAACAATTTCACAATTTTGATTATGTGTAATGCAATAGTGTATTCTGATAATTGATACCACTCTTCGAACTTAAGCAAATATACATTGAAAAAGATACAACCAAAGAAAATGATGATTTAAAGAAAACGCATCGAGGCCTTTTCCAGGTTTGGTGAACAATGGAGAGTTGAAGAAATCAATTTTTCTTCTGCAGGAGCAGAGCCAACACACCAGCCGTGATCATGTCCATCAGCTCCCTTTCATGGTCATCTCGATGATGAGCGTTGACCACAGCAATTGAGGTCATCATCACCAATACCAAGGTTACCAACAGAATTAACCAATTGCAAGTCATAGTTAGATTTGCTGTACCTGTAAAAAATCAACAACAATGTCCTTATTATGCATAGAATAAAAAAAATTACGAAACGACAATTATTCCTGTACACATATATAAACATAGACTAAATTAATCACACAAAAGCTAATCGTATTTGTAAACATTAATCATGCATTAATCTCCTTCCAATTTATTTCCTCGGGCTGCCCCGTTCTTCCCCCAAAGTGAAGAGGAACGCATGTCTCCCCTATCTTTAAACCGTCCCAGAGCTCGAGATGAAGTCACGTCCGGCGAGTAGGGAACTTGACCTCAGGCGTGTCCACAGAACTCTGTAACACGTAGGAAGAATGGAGAGGTTCATTATCACGGAACAGAGCTGCCAATAGTCTGCTGCCCACACTTCTGACTATTTACGTCTCAAAGCGGCATGAAGGGGATGCAGAATCTCTTGGTGACAGTCGTTCCCATTTATAGCTCCAGAGACAGAAAGCAAGGTCAGTTAACAGTGCTGTAGAGCAGCCTTTCTTTACTATGGAATGCTGAAGTCTTCCCTTGTGAAAACTCAACGATGGGGATCAGGAGCGTTTCCCCACTCAGTGTCGGTCTGCAGGAATACAAAGGTGGAATAGCCTAGCCACACCTCTTTAGACCCGTTTGCTTAAAAAAGAAAGTTCATGGTCCAATATAGTTAGAACATAGCTCGCATTCTTAAAACTTAAAATGTAATATTATTTCAAATTATAAATATTTTTTCGTGTTTAATATTTTACCAAAAATATTTTCTTATTTATGAGGGGCTATTTAACCTGAAATCTACAGAAGTGAGCCAAAAAATTTCTAAGCCAACTAAAGCATCTATCAGGTATTATAGGAACTATTAATTTAAGTAATGAACTGAAACAACTCTAAAAAAAGCGACTTACAAACACAGGGAGGAAAGGGAGGTTGAGGCACACGGATTCACAAAACAAAAACATCAGAAAAAAAGTATTTTTATTTAATGTTGGGGACCCAATTTATATTGGACGATGATGAAATGATACTTTCCAAAGTGATGTATCATTAAGCTATCTAACGAAATATTCTGCCTTATTCTTTGAAAATAGTTACACACACCCATTGAATTATACCTTAATGTATCTTCGGTAGTAGCTACACGTGTGCGTGCGTGTTTACAACCACATAAAATAAAACATTACAACGGAATCCAAGCATTTCAAAACTTGATTACGGTTCAGGAATTTAACAAATATATATATATATATATATATATATATATATATAGTTTTTACACAAATTCCATGTAGAATACTTTTTTGGATTTCTTTTCTTTTAATAATATCAACTAATGTAATGTATTCTATGACTGGGAATGGTGATGTTAAACTAAAAAAACCATTCCCCTTTACAGGTCACGTGAAATTCAGAACAGAGGCCGAAACAGTATTCCCTAGTTTGAAATCGTATGGAAGTAACTCAGATGAGTTATTGTGAGTCATTGACACCCGAATTGGAATCTCAGTCTTGGAATTTCTGCGACATCTTGCAGACAGATATTGAAGCTGATTTGAAATGAATGTGCAACTCATCTTGTTTTTTTTATTGGTTATTGGTGAAACTCTAACTGATACCGAAGAGGAAGCATCTCTGTCAATAAACGATTTCTTTTGTCTGGAAAGTGGTAGATAATTAAGGAGAGACGGTAGGTTGCGAAATTAGCTTTAGCTTTTACTCTCCCTTCGACTGAAAAAAAAACATTTTGCGCGTACTGAAAGAAAAAAAAAATCCTTTTTATGAACAAGGAATTTTAAGATGAAAAAAAAAAAGATTGAATAGAAAACAAAGACAGAGAATGGATCGTTCCTGTTACGAAATCATGGTTAGAATGTCATACTGGCAGTGAAGAGTTAAGAGTTATTATAAGGAACAAATAAACAAACAGATGTTCTGTGACGGGAAATTGATGAACTTTTACAAATGCAATTTATAAGCTCAACCAATTAATAAGCTTTTTTCATTTTGAAATAATTCTGAATTCAGGTAATTTCTAATATTTACTTAATTAAAAAAAAATGAACATTTTTAAAGGTAATCTATTAAGTATTTTAGCTACCCCCTCGGCCTGAGTCAATGTGTGATATATCAATACCCTTTTTGTTCTGGTTGGCGATTTATTCAGAATGCAGTGTTTAAATGAAAAAAAAAAGGTGTGTATTAAATCCGCTTTGTAGCTAAGCTACATTTGATCATTTTAAGAAAGCTGGGGATTTTCGACGCGTATAAAAAATAATTTTTCTTTTCGTGCTAGGTAAAAATCGTTCTCTTTAGACAGATCTTCATTTAAATGAATAATGATTCTCTATTGTTTTTCTTGATTTCTTTTCATAAGCTTTCCATAGAGACATATTACAGCCACTTATTCTTATTTGTGAATATTATTTAATTCTTACAATAAAAAACACAATTGTATTAAAGTTAGGATTATTTTTTTTTTGTAGATTCATTTCTTTAATTTATTTTATTTTTTCCCATAGTTTGCTAATTATAATCTCAAAATTTTAACACGAATTTCTTCTTCAATTTTTTGCAAAAAAATATTCTTTTAAATAAACCAAATATTTATTTGCATTATTACAAATATTTTCTTTATTATGTATATTTTTATAAATACTTAATACTTGTTTAACATTATTTAAATAATTAACTTTTAAGAAAATAATTTTGAGACATTTGGCAGAATAGAAACAAATTATATACGAAAATAACTTATAATTGCGAAATAATTGTTTACATTCCAATCTAAAACAATTTCAATGTTTACAATAAAAATACTTGATTGCTTAAAATTTAAAGCCAGTTTCAGTGCTGTATCAAGTTTCTCAGTGATAAAAAAAAAAAAAAAAAAAAAAAAACAAGATTTTACATATCTGATACTTTCATGAACGTAAACTTGTTCAATTTTTAATGATTTGAAATCAGGAAATATTTGAAGCAATTATCAACTTAGATTTCTAAGTTTTACATTTGAAAACGCCCAACACTTGCAATATAAAATATCATGCAGCTTACTCGTTATAAATTCAATTAGACTAACACTCAAAATAAGTAACAAGTTTCAAATGCAAATGATAGTGTTTCTAATTCTACCAAATGCTTTGGGGATATTAACACTAATTATATATATATATATATATATATATATATATACAATTAGTCCAAAATAGGGAATAGTAAATAAAATAACA
>BMAV01006101.1:421705-458387 GCA_019973955.1 Trichonephila inaurata madagascariensis
TGTTGTATTAGGCTTAACTTTTCAACTTGGATTTTATATATATATATATTGTGTCGAAAATTTCTGCTGTACGGGGAAGGTTGGATCCATAAAGCATTGCTAACCCTAATTCGCTGGCCTAATTCAGCGACAGCTTTAGAAATCATAATAGGTCTCCAGTTTAGTCCAAAGACTTTTTTTGCATCTACATTTGTTGTGTCTGGTGAATTCCAATTTCTTCCTGCTTTAGCACTGTAGGTTTTAGTACTTCTTCACTTTTATTTTATATTACTATATATATATGTAAATATAAAGTTTCTTTTTTTTTTGTCCTTACTTTATCAATTATCAATTAATTCCATTTTAATCTTTTTTTAAAAAAAATTTCTTTTTAAATTTAAATTTATATTCCTTGAGAATATCAAAAAGTTTAAATCTTATCATTGTAACAAACATAGGATATCTAAAGCAGACAAAGATGTTGATATTATATAATGCATGAATATTTAAAAAAACATATTATATGCAATTTACTTGGAGAAAATAATGTTATGCAAATATTTCTTTGCATATATTCAAAAATCGTTATATGCATAATAATCCAAACGGAGTAAAAAATTTTGAATAAGAAAACACTTGAAGAATTTTGAATTTTTAATCTTTCAGACAGGGAATAATTTTGTATTATATTGGAATTCTGTGGGAGAGGTTTTAAGTGCTTTGTAATCCTACGCACTAAATAATTATTCTGTTGTAATATCTCATCAGGAAATATCTTAGTTTTTTTTAATCTGGAGGGCTGCAAAAGAAGAATAATGTAAAATGTGCTAAAATTGAAAGCAATTTTTAGAATAAATGAACAAAATAACTTAAGATGCGTCAGCTATCATAGAGATAAATATTTAAATGTACTTTAACTCAATAAAGAAAATATTCATTTGTTTTAGAAATAATAAAACAAATGTGTTAGAAATTTGAATCAGTATACATCATAGCTCTATAGTTACTTAAACATGATACACCTGAAAGATTTTTTAATGCAAGAATACACATAAAATGTTACAAAAGAATGACGGCGTCAGAAACTAACTACAACTAAAGAAAGAGAGAAAGCTTTTTAAATTAAAATCCAATGGGAATTTGCATTAAAAATATAGGACCGCAACTGAAAATCATGCTATTAATAAAGAGGAAAACCAATACAAACAACACTCTAGAAATAAGTAAAAGGATTCTCGTCAATAAATACCTGAGGAATTCTCGAAATCTCAGAGGACTCTCGAATGTACTCTACGACCCAAGAAGGCTTCCAGAGATCAGAAACAGAACTCAACGTTCCAAGAAATGAGAGGAGCGCACCTTCCAAAAAACCCTTTGTAGTCACCGGAGCGGACACAAAAAGGAGGTTCGGTGACCTCCTTTTTGGTCATTTCCTCCCGTATCATAACATTTCTCTGACGGATTGAGGGGAAACCCCCTCAAGTTCAAGATCTCAAGGGGAACCAGACGCGGGAGGGGATGGTAATTGAACTCAATTTAAACGCAGAATCGAAGGGGAAAAAAATGTTTTCCTAGTGTAAGAACTTGGGGATTTAATCTGTATTTAATTCAATCGTCTTTGATTATTTATTCATGCAGATTATTTTTCAGAGGAAAAAAATGGAGCTCAAGAGTAAAATAAATTATAGTTTTTTAAAAAAACTAAAAAACACGCTTTTATAGTGAATCGAACTAAAGAGTAAAAAAATAATTTTTAATATAAAAATAAAATGATTCACGAGAAAATTAATGTCATTGTGGTAAAAGCGAGGGTTGCTTTGTACTACATTTTTACATTAACTCAGCATTTCGAAACAGAACTAGTAGGAAATTATAACAATTAACATAGAACTTTTTACCCCACGTTTTTATCCCAATGACATTAATTTTCTTGTTAATCATTTTATTCTTATATTAAGAATTATTTTTTTACTTTTTACTTCAATTCACTATAAAAGCGTGTTTTTTAGTTTTTTTTTTTAAACTATAATTTATTTATTTTTATTTTCAGAAAAACTAGACTTATATTATGGTAACGAACCCACCCTACCCTTTCTCACGTAAAGAACACTTTTTTTTTGTTTTATTTGTATTAACCAGAAGCCTATTTGTGGTTTTAGGGTTGCACCTTAATCCTTTAGTCGTTAAATGTGGAATTAGTCGCCAAATCTGGAAATGGTTTATGCAATAAGTTGCCAAATGTGGAAGTGGTATATGGAATAAGGCGCCAAATCTATAAATCGTATTCCTTATTGTGGAACACAATTATGAAATTATTGCCTTGACAAGTGTGCAAAACTTCGAATTCATCTGACCTTTTTAGGTGGGTAAAAATTGAGTTCAAAGATTCCATTACACACAAGGGAAACTTATAAAAGCGTGTAAATAAAAAACAAATTTCGTACCGTCGTTTCAATTAAGTCAATGCAGAGAAAAGAGGATTTTTTGAAAATAATTTTTGAAATTGAAATATTCCTTTTATATTATTATTATGACGCATCTAGCCCCCCCCCCCATGGTGATTGAATTCGAATATGAAAGGAAAGTAGAGCAGTCACTAAATATGTGTGACGATATTCTCAATTTAGTGAAGGTCAAATTGAGAAAACATATAAAAATGAAAAAATACAGAGAAATCAAAAATTTTAAATAAATAACAAACCAATTACTTCGTAAATTTAAAACTGAAATTTGGCAGTAAAAGGAATGTTTTGGTCACAATCGGTATAATATTTCCCAGCTTATAAGACGTATTTTTTTCTGAAATGTGCTCGTGAGGCAATTAATACATTTATCGTTATTGCATGGTGGCACCACCTTTCAACAGATGCTGTACCTGCCAACTACAAAAGGACCACGAAAGATTGTATTAGTTACTTCAACTCTTTTGATCCGGCTTTCAATAATTTCTTGTTGTATTTATACTTTCTATATTGATTGATTGATTGTGAATATTAACGTCGCATTGTTCAGCTACACGAGGGCTTTTGGCGACGGACCACGTCATTTTGAACCATGGTCAAGTGACGTGGACGACACCTGAGCTGGCACCCCTTCTCCTAACTACCACACCACACCAACGGGAGGACGTTTCAGCTCTTGACAGATTTAACGTGCATCGCTGCCCCACACGGCGGGTCTTTAGTGGTACTGGGCTCGAACTCGTGACATGGCATGCCACGATCCGATACCTATACCACTCGGCTACCGCGGCTACTATATTTTCTATAAATTTAGGTACAATTTTCTTCTATGCCTTATAAATTCTATTAGTTCAATTTGTTAGTTAATTCATTTAGTCCATAAATTTTAGTGGACTGAAATGCAACACATACAGTACGATATTCATTTGTTAACTTTAAAATCAGCTTATTTCTCATAGACCAAGTGTATCATTTTGTTCTGTCTAAAACGCAAGTTGATTCTCCGAGACAAGTACTACAGAAAACTTTTTTTTTTGCAGTGAGACCATTATCTTTTAAAAAAAAAGGTAGAATTACAAATGCACTAGAAAGAAGAGAGAATGGCATTATGTATGAGGAAACTCTCTGACAAATAATATAAATAACTGCATATAGGACTTTAGAAGTAGGTAGGGTCAATTTACTGAATACTACGATGAATAGAAGTTGATACTTTTACTAATTCTTTAATACTAATTTTTTTTTACCGATAAAACCACCCATCCTGTATAGTGGTTAGTGACACTGAATGCGGAGCCGTAGGGCCAGGGTTACAATCCTGGAGAATGCATAGATGTTTGTAAATGTATAGTGCTAGTGTGTCTTATAGTCTGTAAAAAACGGTATATACACCCATGGACAAAAAATTAGCACACCATGAAGGAGTCGTCAAAATAAAACGAAATTTTACATACGTAACGACTACATTGATATAAGTAAATGATTAGAAAATCAAAGAAAAAGGACAATTTATTTCAGAGAAAAAGGCAAAAGAACGGAGTATTTAATACCCTGTTGAAACCCCTCTATATAGCGTGAATGCACGATGCGATACGGTCGGGCATTGAGGCATACAAGTTCTGTATGATGTTTGAGACATTTCGTTCCATATTTGCTGTAACCTTGCCTCTAGTTCGTTCAAACTCGTGGGATGCCCAACTTGCAGTCCCAAATGATCCCAGATATGCTCGATTAGAGACAAATCTGGGGATCGGGCAGGCCAAGAAACCGTAGAAACAGGGTGGAGACAGTCTTGTGATACCCTTGCCATGTGAGACCGAGCATTGCCTTGTTGAAAGACGGCTCCTGGGAGCCGTTGCATGAGTGGCAACATATGTGGTTGCAGGATGTCATCGACATACCGCTGAGCTGTCATGGTGTTATGGATCAATACTAGGGGTGACCGTGTATCGTAGGAAATGGCACCCCATACCATCACATCAGCTGTGGGAGCAGTGTGCTGCTGTAAAGCAAAGGTAGGATTGAGACGTTCACCACGGGGTCTCCACGCATGAACACGATTGTCATAACTGCTGAGATTGAATCTGGATTCGTCGCTAAAGACGACCTGGTTCCATTCTGCTGCAGTCCAGTTTCCTCGTGAGTGGTACCACTCCAAACGGAGTCGTTGATGGGTGGGCGACAAGGGTAACACAAGTAATGGGCGTCGCGATCCCAAATGTTCTTCAGCCAGGCACCTTCGTATGGTTCGAGAAGACACAGGGGTTCCTAGAGAAGGTGCAACCTGTACCTGGATGGCGGCCGATGAAGCAGTTGGATGTACGCGTGCATTTTTTACGATGTGGTGGTCTTCTAGACGACTGGTCTATCGAGGGCGTCCTGAGCCTGGTTTTTGTGTAAATGACGTTTCTCGGATCCACTGGTCCCAACACCTCCACACAACACAATCAGATTGGTCTAATGGACGAGCTACTCTCCTAGCTGACCACCCAGCTTCTATCATGCAGATGATTCTCCCCCTCTCAAACTGCGACAGCTGTTCATATTGTCTTCGAAAACGGTGTAATGGCATGTCTATCTCAGCTCTTGATTTGTAAGCGATTCAGCACACTCAAACAAGCTTTGGTTACCTGTTTTATACTCCACGGAGAACGACGTTAAGCGATTCTACCGACTATACGTCATGCGCAATCACGCTGCATTTCTAATCATTTGCATATCTCCTCAACATGTACCTGCATGCCAAGTTTCCTTACGATCCCGCAATTATTTCTTGGTGCTCTAATTTTTTTGTCCATGAGTGTACATACCTAAGGCTATATATAACAATTTGTTATTATACTACTGAGGCTATCTTATTTTTTGACCTGTCTAGTTATATTTACTATTATTGTTTTGCTATTTAGATTTATGGCAATTTAGTATATGTTTTACATATATATATAGTATAATAAAATAAACGTGAAAAAAAGTTGTAAAACCTACAATGCCAAAGAAGAGAGGAATTGGAGTAAAAGAGACACAGCAAATATAGATACAAAAAGTGTCTTTGGACTAAACTGGAGACCCATTATGATTTTTACAGCTGTCGCTGAATTAGGCCAGCGATTTATACTATATATATTTATAGTACCTTAAGTCGTAATTTTGATCCATGGTCAACTGACGAGGACGACACTTGAACTGGCTCACCTCTCTCCTATCTATCACACCACACTAACGGGAGGATGGTTGAGCTCTCGACAGATTGAATGTGCATTGCTCTCCGACACGGCGGGTTTTTAGTGGTACTGGGCTCGAGCTCGCGACATGCCAGGCACGATCCGATACCTTGACCACTAGGCTACCACGGCCACCTTGTTCTCCCTGTCTCTCTGAAAGTGGAAGAGGTGTAAGCGATTTTCGTTGTGATGACTCACACGTACGTGAGGAGCAACAACTCTAGTACTTGTCTCTGGTCTAACAGCCACAATGCTTAAGATGCTTTCTTCCAGGCTTGGACTGTGGACAGCCTTTTGTTGACCAGAGTCATGTCTGGTGACGTGGATGAACGTGTTTCACGAAGTTGATTGTGTTACCGCTGAAAAGTTCTGTGATCCGGCATTCGTCGATCAGGAAACAGCGCGTTATACATTCGTAGTGGAACCCTTCCATTACATTTTACATGGCTGTACATGTAATGCCTGTCTGCATTTTCGGCATACGTAAAGTCTCCCATCGTAGACATCAGCACAATTGTGAATGAGATTTCCCCTACTGAGATGCATCATGTTGAACGGCGACTAAACATCTACTGGCCCCTACCGGCAACGAAACCAACTGATAACTCTATTTCTCTCTCCTTTTTTATTTCAACTGTTTGTGCCTTACCTCGTCACTTGCGCCCATACATTCCTATACAATAAATAATTGTTACAATGTCCTGTGAAGTGTGTATCATGAATTTGGGGACCACCCTTTATACAAAGAGAAAACTTGTGTTATTTTTTGCATTGTGCTTAAGACAATTTTTTTTTCAAATTAGAATAAATAATTTCATTTGGGTATCCTCCAGAAATGCTAATATTTGATCGATCCTGCTGAAAGAAATTCTCCAAACATTGACTATGAGTGCGCTGTGGGAAAGTCTAATGGATGTTAAATAGTAGGTTTGACTTCTAGTGCCATTGAAGACCCGTCATGCAGAAAGGCTGATGCAATTAAAATTGTCGAGCTTCAAAGTCCTCCCGTAGGCCCGGTGTGAACGTTTGGAGAATAATGTGCCAGATCAAGCGTCGTACTCGATCATGGTTCAATCTATGAGATTTGTTGCCAATAGCTCTCAAGTTGCTTTAAAGTATGATATTCATAAATAATCAATCAATTCCAGAACTTAGTAGTTCTTTTATTCGCCACCGATAGTTACTGTCGCTGAATTCTCAGTAGTATAAGCTATTTCAAATTTTCCTTGAGTTTCTGAGATGACATGACTTACTATAGCTCATAGATAATAATAAAAATACGAAAGCTAAGAAGTTTAATAAAATATCGTTGAATTTTTGTTCGAGTTTTAGTTTAATCCGATACGAACTCTAAGAGAAATATTTCGCTGTTACAGTGCCTTTTTGAAAAAACAACAGCAACAAAGTTGTTGAAAGCAGGTATTTGAAAAAGATACAATTTATTGGCAGTAAAAACAATGTCCCTTTGGCACTAGTGTATTATATTTCATTTGAAAACATTTTGAGATAATCCTCATGTCGAATCATAAATATTTAAAAGGGGTGTTAAATTTCTCTAGAGAGCTGAAAATATAAACAATTTTTAAACAGGTATAATTTTTTAAAATTTAAGTTAAATAATTCGAATCTTTTACACATTATTCATAAAGGAATAGGGCTTCAGAAAAGTGTAAAACGTTTAAAATATAATCATAGATTTAAAAATTATAAGCATACGAAAATAAGAAACATTTTTATAAGAAATATTAATTAAGTTTTACGTTGCACCTGCTATTTTCTAAAATAGTAGTTTAAATTACAAGCTAAATTTGATTCATAAAGTTAAATTAATTCTTATTACACTATAGTATTTTTATTTAAATAGAATAATAAATTATGTTTTTTTAAAAATAAAAAATTACATTTTCAAATTTTTTAAAAAAAATTTCAATATTTTTCAAATATTTTGAACCACAAAATATATATTATTCTTAAATGATGTAGAGTTTAAAAGAGTATGATACATTTTATAATTCGATAAAGTCTTATACATCAGAGGCTACTATTTTAGAAAATAGCGTGCGCAACGCAAAAATTACCTAATATTTATTACAGAATTATTTCTTATTTTCATATGCTTATAATTTTTAAAATTATGATTATATTTCAAACATTTTGTACTTTTTTGAAGCCATAATCCTTGTAAATAATGTGTAAGAGGTTCGTACAATTTAATTTAAATTTAACAGATTTATACCTGTTTGAAAATTGTTTATATTTTCACCCTTTTAAACACCCCTGAGACCTCTTATTGCATACGGGACTAACGAGATAAGTGACTGTCGTCAATGCATCTGTTATTCATTGAGCAGAAGAAAAAAAGAAGTTTTCACCGAGCTACTCGTGCAAGCGCAAAAATTGTAATGAGAAAAAAAGAAACACCGTTCCTCTCTGCAGTAGCGCGTAAGTTGACGAGTCTAAGGACACGCATTTTTTGGGGCAGTGATGAAGAAGCCTTTTTAGAAGGGGACCAAAATATGAAGTGCAACTAATGTTAAAAATAGCATATTTGTACATTTTTTATTATTAATGGGATGAATGAAACCTTAAATGTGCATTGCATGTTTTTCAATTTTTTAAAACTTAAAAATAAAAATAAGTATATTTTAATAATTTTATGCATTTTTATTAAAACTATAGTACCCTCCATTTCTCTTGCTTATGCAGACAATTTTAAATCTGCAGTATTTTACTTTTTGCAAATGTTCTAATTTTCTTTTCAAAATGAAACATAGAAACCGAAATTTACGGAGGGTTGAGTAGAAGCTTTATGGGGCCACTCTTGATCCACAGGCTGGTACGTGCGACACAAGTTAGGAATGTTGGTGACGAACTTCGTAATTTTATGCCAAGGTCAAGTGACGAGGACGAAACCTTAGATGGCCTTCCCTATCCAAACTTCCACACCATGAAAAATGAAGTACTTTGAATCTCAACGGATTTAACGTGCATCAACACGGCTTGTTTTCAGTGATACTAGGAGTCTAACCCATGACTCGAAAACTCCAGCCTAGAGTTAGTGACGGTGACAACTCGGCTACCGTTACGACTTCAAAAATACATGACGTAGAACGAGAAAAAGCGAATAAATTAAAAACAAGTAATATATAACTATTGAAAATTTGAATAGGATATATATGTAATATAAATAGGGAGAGAGTGAACTAATAGTAGAGGAATTGAAAAAAAGAGCATAATTTGCCAGCATTGTTGTAACAATGTACTCCTGGTTTGGCTGAAAAAAAGGTTTTAGACGCCAACTTTTGTCTTTGTTTTAGCAGTTACATTGTGACAACAATAGAGACGAATCTAAGTTGGAGTCAAAAACCGATAATTATTTTAATTAAGTTTAATTAATGAATTAATATTTGAAAAAAACTATATTAACATTGTTATTCACTACAAGTTTAAAAAATTACTTGAATTTGATTGGATGAATAGAAAGTATTTTATTAACGATTGAAATTTTGCACAAGATAAATATATAAATAAATAAATATATAGATAGAGTAAGATAATAGTAGGAATTGAAAAAAAGAAAGGTAAAACGACGCTGAAACCCAAACATTAAAGCTTGATGTGACGAAAATCAAGGTACAAGGCAAAAAATATTTATGAATGATGATGAAAAACTAATTTTCAAAACAAATAATCTTGAGTTCTCGAAATGGTTATACAAACAGTGTTATTTTAATTTAGAACAATTTCTGAACACATATATTCGATTTTATAAAAGAATTATCTTAAGAACGTGGAGGTGATATCAGCACATTAACAGGATTTGTACAACTCGAAAAAGACGTCGAAATCATTGTTCTAAATCGACGCAGAAACTTTTCGACCGAATCTCTTGGAGATACTTCGCTTGTGTCAGATGAACGGAGAATCTCTTTGAAAAGCTCAACGCGGATCTTTTCCTTATGAAACGAAGGATTTTATTTCCTTATTCACTTTCTTTTTTCTTCTCTTTAAAAAAATGTGGCTTCTCAAAGTACAATTGGGAAAGCAAGGGGAATAATTGCCTTCGAACAGAAAAAAGGAAACTTATTGGGTGTGGCATCGCCGTTTATAGTTTTTTTTCTTTTGTGGAAGCTAAAAATTATAACATTTTTTAGTAAAAGCCCTTTAGCTGTACACGCATTCTCAATTCATAATTTTTATTTAAATTTATCTTTGATATTTTTTACATTCTAAATTCATATGGCTCGGGTGTTGTGTGTAATAAGGCAATGCTACTGAAATCTTTTATATAGTTTATTTTTGAAAGTGGACTCAATAGAGACTTAGAAGAATTACAAAGCCATTGCATTCATTAAAAAGTTTGAACGTTTGACTTAAACGAATGAGAAAAAGAGAAATTTAAATAGAGTTTTGGAACAAAAAAGCCTTATCTAATTATTGAAACCTTGCATGTGTTAAAGTTATGATACAACAAAAAAAGCGAATTTTAAGTTTTTTTTTACTCTTGTAGGTTTAATCTTTCACGCACGCAAACCCCAATCCCACCCTGAACCTCAAATAGGCTTCTTGAGAATTTTAAATCAAACACTGCAATTTAAACTTTTATTTGGATCTCGTGAGTCTTTTTTTGCTAAACAGCTATAAAATTATTCTTTTCCATTATAAAAACGCGCACTAAATTACTCCTTAAAAATATTTTTTTTTTGAAGTTTCCGTTTTTTATTTCACGCGTATGCTAGTACAATATCAATTTAACAATTAATCATGAATAAATTTGTTAGTGTAAATAAATTGTTTTAAATAATACTTTGTACAAGTTGGGAAATTTTAAAATTTCATGATTTTTTTTCGTAAGTGAACGTAAGGAAATAATATATTAAAAGTATTACTTAAAAATAGTAACACATTTTTCGAGTAAAAAATCTGATCATTGTTATGTTAGTCATTGTACACCCTGATTATTACTACTAAAACTACTTTAAGTGAATTACAAAAAGAGAGAAAATTATTGTTGTTGTTGCTCATGCCACCTGTATGACGTAGTCAGATCGATCAGATCGAGGCCCACGAAATTCATCGTGGCAAGGGGCTAGATCAGGGGTACTCAACCTTTTTTTTTTTTGCTGGACCACATACATATGTCAGCTATTTCACGTGGGCCGCATACATATGTTAGTTATTTTAACCGGGCCACTTACATATGTTACTTATTTCACGCGGGCTGCAACATGAGGATAAATGGGGAGGAGGAGGGGAGAAATGATTTAAGACCAAGATAACATTGGAAATTAAAATGTGGAAAATTGATCAAAATATTAAAATTAAAATTCCTTTATTTTACTTTTTTTTAATTATTATTTTTTGTCACTCAGACTAAATTAGAAGTATTTAAGAAACACTCCTTCACAATTTCTGCATCAGTAAACGATTTCATATGATTCCCAACAATATAACAAACTTCAAAGGTTGTCTTTGTTACCACTGTGATATTTCCTCTGACAAAACACTTTGCTGCTGTTACAAAGTTTATTCAAGAAAGCCTATTTATTACCTCTTGAAAGAGATCTTCGAGGAAAAGTGTCATTGAATGATGGCTGTGTACTAGTTTTTTTTAAATACTGCCCTTTCGTGACAAATCAAACAATTACTTATCCATGTTTATTTTTCACTGAAAAATAGTCAACCTCTCAATCTTCTTGAAAGGATTTATTTTTTTCGAATATTTTTCGCTTGCAAGATATGAAAGATAGTTAAAAATTAGTTCCACCCCTAAAATTATCGCTACACTACTGTTTTCTGTTATCCCTAACCGTAACCATTCCAAACAGAAAAAGAATGTCAATTCCTACCCGTACGACACCGACAGCAAAAAACAAAATTGATTTGTTTGATTTGTTGACAAATAATTTGACACCAAATTTTTAATACAATGTTCTTAAATAAGTAAACTCCTCAGAGCAATGGACCATGACCGGGCCACTTAAAAGGTTCGGTGGACCGCATGCAGCCCGCGGGCCGAAGGTTGAGCATCGCTGGGCTAGATATAAGCCTGTCGTTGGTAGCCTTGAGCACCATACAGGTGACGATTTAGCTCGCGGTATAAGAGAGTAAATTATAAAACTACATATCTAATCTAACTTATTAATTCTATATCTGACTAATTATCTTATAATTACAAATATTAGAAGTATTGTAGTATTTTATAGATTCTACACTTTTTCATGTCCAACTTTCAAACAACTAGAGAGCTATCGGCGATAATCCTCTTAATCTCTCGGTCAATTGACGAGGATGACACTCATCTTATTTATTGTGCGTTATTGCCTCTGCACGTGGGTCTTTAAAGGCTGCACGAATCACAGAAATAACTCCTGGTTCAAGGACCGCAGCCATTTTGGACTATTGAAATGTTCTCAAGACTGGAACGTATGATAATTAGTAAATGATATACTTTTATTAACCTATATATTGTCTTAAAATCTTGTAATATGTGGGGTGTCTAATGCCACCTGTCTGACGTAGTCAGATCGAGGGCCATGAAATTCATCGTGGCAAGAGGCTAGAAGTACGCCTGTCGTTGGCCTTGAGCACCATACAGGTGACAATACGAATTAGCTCGGCGAAATTCCCCGAAGGGACGATAGATGGCGACACCACCTCCACAATTTAGGCATGGGACTGATGGGGAGGGAAATATTCTCCAGTCCCCTGCACTCGTGATTCAGCCCACAAGACTTTCGGGACCACTGGTTTAACGAGCACGTACTCCGTGTGTACTCGGAGTGTACTTGGTGGCATCGGGCATCGAACCCAGGCCTTCCACTCTAGAGTCCGATGCTCTAACCACTAGGCTACCCACGGCCCCTTGAAATCTATTTTTAGTTAAAAAGAATTCAAAATAAAAACATTTTTTTATAAATAAAAAGTTTTAAGTAAAAAATTAACACAATGTTTTCTTTGTATATTGTTACTTTCGTTCTTTTAATTGAACAATCTTATATTTGCTTAGGAATTTTAATACACACAGGAAAATATTATTTTATCAGACACACAAATAAGAAAATCTGAATATACAATAACTAGAATCCTGATTCTGAAACGAGAAACAGAATGTTCCGTTCTTTTCCTGGCAATGAAGAATGAGCAAGGAAAGGTTCTTAAATCGAATTTAATACATTTTTCATCTCAACATTTCGCTGTGTCTACTGCTCATAAAAGCATACATATTTAATGAGCAATTGCCCCCCCCCACACACACAGCTAAACTAAAAAAGAAACGAATGCGCATCAAATTTGGCAATATTTATGATAATTAACGGTTATATTATTATATATTATTATTTATGTTATATTATTATTTATTATCATAAATATTGATATTTGTTGATGTACGTATGGGCGCGCTTTAAAAAATCTCCAAAATAGACGACTTTCTTTCGATCAATACATTTTGCCAGCAGTTTATCTAGATTTTAAAATTTGAAATGAACAGTCTGTGGGCCAACTCAGAAACTGAAAACGTTTTGTATGTTGGCAATAAAAAAAACTTTAGAAATTAGAAATAAATACGAGACGTGAAAATTATAATCGCGACGTTTGAATCTTCCTTTTGCTTCACACTTCATTTCATACGAGGAAGGCGTTTCAGAAAGCGAAAGTTAACAATGCTTAGGGGGAAAAAAAGCTTTTCGGGCGCTGTAGAGGAAATCTAAATTCGGATTACTTTTCTGAGATGTAAATCTAAATTTAGAGAAAAAATCATTGCAAATGGAAATGAAAGCTCTTTATGCGTTATTTTACTACTTGTTAATATTGACCTCGTTATGCCTCGAAAGATTCTCAAGGAAGTTTTTGGTGCTGTTCGGTTATACGGACGTTAGTATCGCAAAAAGGATACCATTGGCGAAAATTCCTAAAAATGTACAAACAATTAATTATATAGTTGCCATGACTACTATCATTTTATAGAGCTATTCTACTGTAAACTATACGGAGAAAGATGCGAAATGGCGACATTTCGTCTGCGGTTAATGGAATTGTTTGGCGATTTATAGTATGCAACCTTACAAACCGAATAGGGAAACACCACTCTCTCTCTCTCTGTTTAAGGCTTTCATAAAAAATAAAACTTATTAGAAGCCACGATAATAAAGTTTTCCTGATCATGAACTTGTGGATTGTTTCAATCGAACTGTGAATTTAAGCTTTGGTACCATCAAAAACCTACCGGGCAGAGAGATCGATGCACGTTAAATTTGTCGGGGTTCAAAGTCCTCACTCTGGTGTGGTGCGGAATTTTGGAAAGTAGGATGACGTAAATAAGCAATTAAAATCAAGCGAGCCTTATGACTAATCAATACCGTCTGATTTGTTTGAATTAGAATTGCACCCTAGTTATGCTCCAGAGTATCAAGGTAATAAATTCTACCTGGTTCGAAAGGAGATCCCACCATTCCCCAGGACAATTCTTCCGGGATTTGTATAGTCAGTTCAACTTATGACTGTAACCTTGGCTTCTCAACTTCAAACTTCTCTCGGGTCCACGATGAAATAAATTGTGTAATTTTGAGTCATATGAAGATGTCAACACCCTATTCTTTATATCAACGTTAGAACAGCGAGACATTTGATTTGCATTAGCCCCTGTAGATGATAGGTTTTTACCAGAATCAGGATTCGAACGATTAACTCAACTGAAACGTAATCGGTCACAAGTTCGATAACGCGGCCCCTCTCTCTAGACTACAATAGATCCGAGGTTGAATTTTTAAAATCCTGGACCAGTGGTTCCCAAACTTTTTCACCTCATGGAACCCCTAAGACTCGAAGGTGCTTTCATGGAACCCCATTCCATACACATACTTCGCGCGAAGAAAATATCTCAAAATAATATTTAAAGTAGATCAACACATGTTATGGGCACTTTATGTAAAGACAATTAAAAAAAATTGTATTTATTATTAAAAAATTGTTATCTAATTTTTTAATGTAATTTTATAGATTAATAATATTAATTTGTGATCCAGGTGTCACTTATCCATGCATTATTTGATAACTTGGACACATGCTTATTTTTTTTCACACAAACTATCAAAGTTTATGTCTATTGCGATTAAATGCAATCGCATTACTTATTCAGAGTTTGTTTTATACTTTGTTTTTGTAGCCATTTAGGTTGAGAAATATATTTCACTCAAACACAATGCTTTGAATGGCACTAAAATGTTTATAGCTGTATGAGAAAACCCGTGTATTTTGTATGAATTTTCAACCTAAAATTTAGAGAGAACCTGTTCATGTTAAATTTAGATTATAATATCAAATCTGTTGACAAGTTGTTTCTTCTCCTTCATTATAGGTGTTTTTACCACAAATACAAAAAGGGGAATTTTCTATTAGAGAACTATTTAGTTGAAATTGTCTCGTAAAACTCGAGATAGTAAACAATAGAATATTCTCAATCTAGTAGCAAGTATGTATATATATATATGAGGAAAGGAAATTCATTATGCAATAGCGTTGGAAATGCAAAGGCATTTTAAAAGCTTGTTTTGAATTTTGAACAAGCTGCTGAGCTTGGCAGGAGGTGTTTATTTGATCCACCGACCTACCGGTAAGCAGCTACGCCATGCATGCCTTAGACGATTGAGAAGAAAGGAATCCCTATTCAGGCCAGTCATTAAGGGCTTTTATTCCAGTCCTTTGTTGTTTGCGGCTTGCAGAAGGAGGCACCACTGCAAATTTCTAATTCCACTCTGTCGTGGCGTGTTGAGGCTCAAAATCGTCACGTTGGCGTGATGTGAAAGCCTCCAGTCTCTTGTGTCTCATTCTCTTCACTTGACCAACTGTCACAATTTATGGTCTTTAAAACCCCCAATGGTGTTAGAGCGTTCTTAACTAAATTTTGCTTTTTGTTTTACAAAGGTCTCTTAAAATCTGTAGTTTTCTAATATTGTATTTTGCATTAACTGTGGTACCGTAGGGCCTGTCTTCGAATACCGGAGAAGTAATGGATGTTTGTAAATGTATAGTGCCTTCGTGGCAGGGGGTACTCTAAACAGCCGTCGAGCCTCCAGTTCTCTCGTGGGGTTGGTGGAAAAGGAAGACAAGTGGGGGCCCCTGACCACCACCGGGTTGTTCTCCCTCAAAATTGAAGTGGAAACGAGCAAAATCGTACTGTCACCTGCATGGTGCTCAAAGCTAAGGCTAACGACAGGTGTTAAAATCTGGCCCTTAGCCGCGATGAATTTCGTAGCCCATGATCTGATGTTACTGTCGATCAAGTGGCATAAGCAACAACAACAACAAATATTGAGAGTGCAAAAACTTTCTATGGTTATGAAGAGGGCATGCTATTCTCGGATGCGAGCAAATTTCACATCTTTGGCATAAAAGGTCGTAAATTGGTATGCAGAAGACCTTGTACAGCGCTTCAAAAAGAGCATTTGGTACCAACAGTAAAGTACGGTGGCTGTGGAGTCATGGTGTAGGAGTGCATGGCGAACCATGGTGTTGGCAAGTTGAAGTATATCAAATCAATTATGAGCAAATATGATTTCCTTGATACTTTAAAAAAAAAACTAAAGAAAGTGCCACCAAACTCGGTCTGTGATCGTTGTTTCGTTTCCAACACGACAACGATCCTAAGCATATCGCGGAGACTGTGTAGCTTTGGGTTTTGCATAATGTCCCAAATCAACTGATCACGCCCTCGTAATCCCTTGATCTATATAGGATTCCTATGGGATACGCTGAAGTGTAGCATATTCGTCTACACAATATACTATACTATTCGAATTAATTGGGGCAAATGGCAGAAAACGATTTTTTCTAAAACCTTAGCTTTTAATCGTTACATACCTTAAATAGACAAGATGACCCCTACATTAGTACGAAATATGTACTAATATATTGACTTCATGATACGTACGAAGTATTGGTTTCACTAGTGCAGTGCACAGGCTCTTAACTTCATCATCATGGAACCACACTTGTAGAGCACTTTTTCTCATTGTTGTCGTGACTTCTCTTAGTTGTACGATTCTTGAGAATATGTCATAAATTCTCAATAGGATTTAGGTCTGGTGAATTACTAGGCCAATTAAGCACTTTTATTTTATTTTCCCGCATAAAAGTCTGGACCAATATTGAATAATGACAAAAAGCCATCTAGTCATGTTGAAATGTACCATCAAATGTTTCCATGAATGCAATAATTCTGCTGTGTAATATTTATATATATTTGACAGAATTTATCATGGTTTTAAGAGGAACCAAGCTTCTAATGCCATTTGTTGTGAAAAAAAACCCAAACATTTGTTTAGATGGGTGTTTTATAGTCTATTGGGTACGATCTCTCTCTCTCTCTCTGGTAGCAGAGTTTCATCTTAACTTCGTCTAACTGTACCTAATTTGCATCCCTGCACAAATAAATGTGTTTAATCACTGAAAATCCCCTTCTAGTTGTTAACAA
The DNA here is from genome assembly GCA_019973955.1 of Trichonephila inaurata madagascariensis. Classification (NCBI taxonomy): domain Eukaryota; kingdom Metazoa; phylum Arthropoda; class Arachnida; order Araneae; family Nephilidae; genus Trichonephila; species Trichonephila inaurata. Next base: position 438,841 of record BMAV01006101.1, read on the forward strand.
TCCAGGATCGGTATTTTTTGGTCCATGCTAAAGGTTTTTTCACCTTTTTCTGAACTGGAATTGCTTTTTTCTTGGACTTGTTGCCTTACTTTCAAAAGACTTTTTGAATAGTTGAGTGGCTCATTTCAACACCAAAATCCAATAAACCCTTCGAAGATCTTTGCTTATCTTTCATGGCATTATTTTGCTATTTTTTAGTAGAATTTTATCAGTTCTCGGAGTATAGTTTTCCGTTTGAGCTGACATCTTCCTTTTCTTTTTGAAGAAAATGTTCCAGAATCTTAAATATTCTTAAAATTCTTGAAATACTTAAGTTGCTCACACCAACTACGGCAGCTATATCTCTCATAGTCATAGAAGTATGTGCATTAAGAATGATTATTTTAGGACGATTCCTTAGAGTAATATCCATCTCAGAACAAGTTAAAGTAATACGTATTACAAAGAACGCAAATTTATAACCACTAGCTGCCGCACTGAAAGTTTTACAACTGGACAACTGATTACCAAAACCAATCAAACGAGCAAATTATAGTCAAGATCAATCAGTCACATTACCTCTATGCAGATAGAACCAATTTGAGAGGTTCAAGACATCACTGATAATCACATACTAACTCAGACAAGAAAAAAATGTTTGTCTCAATTAATTCGAAAAGTATAATATCTAGCAAGGATATGTTGAAGAGTGTTCTCTTAAGGATGAATGAGAAACGATAAACCCTGAAGAAACCACTAGAATTAATAATTCAATGCTCAGGAGTTTTCCAAAAGACCAGCCATTAAATGGCTCTTATCCTTTTTAAATAATTTTTATAGTTACTACTAAAACAGTGAACGCAGACTATTTCTACTTGATTTTTGTTAATATTGATACAAACCTGTCTTTATTTTAAAAGCTATGGAAGCAAACAGAGTTTACTTTAGTTATTCTCAATACTTGAAATGAACTAAATAAAAAATAATTTAAAAAAAATTCAAATTTCTGTTTTTAATATTTATTTTTCGTTGTTTATGTATACAATAGTACGTGAACGCAGACTTTTCTAGCAAATGTAGTTTTAAATCCTTTAGGTTAGGGGTGGCCAACTCAAATGACCTCGCGGTCCACTTCGGAAGAACTTCACAATCCGGTGACCCACATATAAAAATATAAATCTTTATATTAGATTTCGATCCATTATAAACATTTGTTGGGGTGAAAATTTAAAACAGACTGATATATTATTATTGTTTTCATTGTTTTCCATGTATACGAACATAGATAGTATAATAATGATAATGCAATGATCACATAATGTTTAATTTAATTAGTGAGATATCTGTTTCTCAACTCTTTCACTTAGTTTTTGCAAGTCAATTTCAATGCGTGTGTATTTGCGTATCATAATTGATGTTGCAGATTTTCGTGTGTTAAGTTTGAGCACAATTTATGTTAGATAAATTTCAATTTAGTAAAAAAAAAGAGATTCGTAGGAATAGAAGCAATGTGATAAAATAAAAACAGTTATAGGATTTATTTTTTAGAAAAAAAGAAAAAAAAACCCCTTTAAACAAAAAATATTGTACAGAATAGTCGAATTTTGTAAACGTAAAGAATTTTCCGGGCCGCAAAATTATTCAAGGTGGGCTACATGCGGCCCCCGGGCCGCGGGTTGGACACCTGTGTTTTAGGGGAGCTCAGGATCTTTCAGTGATTGCCGATAGTCCTCCTGTAGCTTCGAAAAGGGATATTAATAAACATTAATTCATTCTGATTTCATAGATATTACTGCAGCCTCTTCAACTGCATTTATATATTTTTGGCTGTTGAGTTACTGGAGCTTGATTCCTTAGAAGAATTTAAGTGACCAAATTCTGCGATATGTATTATTTTATTATTAATTCTAGAAAAAATCTAGTACATTAGTGAGATGTCAAAGATTGTTTGTTCCGGGAATGTGGAACATCTTAAGGGCTCTATCGTCCCATTCCAATACTTTCCTTTTTTAGTTTTTAAAATTTATTTTCGCGGTACACTGCAGTGAATACAATTGAGTTGTAAAAAGGTCGTGTTTTTTCGTCTTAAATGAAAAGTGTAACGATGCGTGTCTGAGAAATGAATACAAGTGGGCCTCCGTGAGGAGCTTCGTCTGCATTGAAATTCATTTTCCAATCAAAATGTGTACCGGAGAAAGTTAAAAAAAAACGGGTGATTTCCACCACCTGGCACTAACTTATGTAGGTTTCTAAAAAAGAAAAACCTTGTTTTTTAATATAATTTGTTCATTTGCAAAGTTTTAAAAAATGTATGTAGCCTTACTTTTGAGGACAATGGCATCTTTTTCGTTTAGGATTAATCTGGATAATTCGGAAATTTGTAAGGAAGTGTTTCTCGAAAAATATTTCTCAGACATTATGAGAATTATTCCATTTAAAGGATCGAAATGCACCAAATTTCATTTAAGTACCGTAAAATCCGGCGTATAACGCGCACTTTTAACACAAAAAATATCAAAATTTACGAATGCGTGATGTACGCCGGGTATAAAAATAATAGCTTAAAAAATAATAAAAAAAGTGATGTGCAAAAAAAAATTAAGATTTCAACAAAGATCGGAATACCGTTAATTTAAAAAATATATCATACTTTATGAACATAAAGAATTGATTTTCTAGAAATTTTCAATTTTTTCAAAATCCTTGGATATTACCTCGAATAAATGGCTTTAAAACATAATAGTATTGCTAACGTACATTGCAGGTTCCTTCGTGAAAAAAAAAAAAAAGGGGGGGGGGGGCGTGTTATACGGCGAATATACCCTAAAAATTTAAAAATGCAGCTTGAAAATACAGGTGCTCGTTATACGCCGGATTTTACGGTAATTCAATTTGGTTTCCTTCATTTGACTTTCAGACTGCACGTAATGGGGTATGGCTGAAGAGTATCTCATTTTAAAATTCCTTTCGGTGGATGACGGTTCTTGAAACGATAAATTGCTGAATGAATTTCTATTCTCTGAAGACTTAAAGTCCTCTCTATAAATAAATTTACAATTTCATTTTTTTATTCCATAAGATGATCGTCAAATCTGATATTGAATTTGGTTTCAATCACGGTTATGGAAAGGCGAATGATCCCAACCGTAACTGGCATTGCTTTTGTAAAGTCGATAGTTCAAATCCTGGTACCACTAAAATTCAGCACATTAAATCAGGCAAGGCTCCTTACGCTGCTTGGAAGTTTGGATAGTGGGTTGCCCCTTCAGGTGTTATTTGATCGTGGTTCAAAAGAACGAGGTCCGTTGTCAATAGCCTTAGGATTGATTTTAACTGCGTAGTTAATAAAAAATCATCAATAACGCTGACTAATTTATGAGTATTTTGCTCTCGTGTGTAATAATATAAATATATTATGTCATAGATTACAGTTAATATGGGAATATTAACTGTAATGTATAATATGACTGCTCGAACTGTAATCTATAATTTCCCTTCTATATAAATATTATTGTGTTACATATAATTTATGCTCAAAAAGTAAGATTAGTGACAGAAAAGCAGTATGAAGTTTTGGAATAGAGTTCTAAATATTAATTTTCTAATGCGAAAAGTTACATCTGGCCCAAAATATTACAGTTTAGCTAAAGAAAAAAGGGTAACAAGTAAAAAGAAAAAAAAAATTAACAGAAACTTTACATTGGCAAAAAACACGTTTAAAAATAAGTTCAATATTAGCGAAAAGAGCCACGAATAAATAAAAAAAAATTAAAGTGGGGTTCACTGGTTAGTTTATTGATAGCCGAAATGACTTCGTCAGTGTACAGAAAAGTTTCCAAAGGAATTCATAGTAGTTGTAAGATTTTGTTATAACGGTAAACTAAAAAGGAAAAAGGTCTCAAGTAAAGCCGAAATTAATTCACTTTATTATCAACAGAACATTTTAGAACCAATTTTTGTGGAAGAAATTCCAACTTTGTATAGGAAAGATATTGATAAAGTTGACCTTCATATTGACAAAGCCTCTAGTCACACGTCTAAATAAACTGCCGCTTATTTATCAAAGAAAGAAACAGAAACAAAGTGTATCCCTTTGGATGAAATCCCCCTACGCTTCTGCAATAGACCTTTGTACTTTGTATCGAGAATTAAGAAAACGACATCCAAGAACACTGAACGGACTGAGAACTGCTCAAGAATGGAGTAAAATTTGCAGGACGATACTAAGAAAAAGTTTACTTTCGTGAAAAATTCGAGCTAGAACTATTTTCCTGGCTTTTAGACAGAAGCTAATTTCCACAAAAAATACGGTATTTATTGATAAAAATTAACTATCAAAATCGCTTCCATAAAGTGCGAACGACCTTCTGTATTTGCAACCTTAACTATCACGCTGAAAAGTAAATTATATAATTTAACTAGACCATATTTCAAGATAATTTAATAAAAATTGTAATTATAATTTTTACATTCAAAACCCTTTTTAGTTCAGTGTAAATTAGGACACGTATCGGTTACAGTGTCCATGTGGTTTAAGAGCAGTCAGTAGGCTAAAAATCTTCAGATTATCGATTTTGATGCTTCTAAAATCTCCAATTCATGATCTTTCTTGTGATATAACATATTTACTATTTTATGAATTAGAAGTATATTAAAATTACTTTAAAAAAATAATCAGCTGTGGAGCCACGCCTACTTTGACAGATTAAGTGTAAATATTGGCTTTTTATATCTGAGACTGGCTATAGTCCATGAGGCACCTGGAGAGAGCCGAGGCTGTTGCCCGCTTTCGCCTAACTACCGGACATGACTTTTTGAGAGTATGCCTCCACTGGCTTGGCGTGGCTGCTAAAGAGGTCTGACCTCTGCGGCCATGCCAGAATGGACGGCGACCACCTGCTCCAATGTACTGGACTCGTTGAATATCCGGCTTATGACATCGTCAGTCGGTACTGGGAGGCTCGGCGTCAAATGGTCAGGAAGCCAAGCACGGGTGTTGGATAAATAAATAAATAATCTGAGAAGAAGCTGCAAGGCCTCTACATTTTATCATTTAATCATACACAATTAACTGTAGATTAACTGCATAATAACTGCAAGTTTCACTGTTAGTTTGCTTATGTAATTTTGGAGTGAAGTTAGTAAATTTTATGGAATCATTGTGCTTTTAATTATATGAAATATAGAACATGGATGAATATTTTATAGTTTATTGAAAAAGGTCTTTCCTTCGCGCAATTTTATCATTAAGAATATGTTAGTTTTAAGTACTGCAAAATTTGTTTATAATAATTCTGTTCAAAACGTGGTAGAAATTTCGTATCATCCAGTATTTCAATAGAAATTGAAAGGAAATCATGAATATTTCAACAACAACAACAACAAGAAAAAAACACATTCATTGCATTTTGGATAATAACTGGTCCCTCTTTTATTTCTCGAGGTAGGTTTTTGTCCAAAAATTTTTGTTTTCTGATATTTATATTTTTAAAATTGTGTAAATTTACTGTATTCATGTACTCTATGTTCCTTATATATAATTATGTATACTGAAGTGAGATTTTTGAAATATTCTTAAAACATTTAAAAAGAAAGCAGATATCATAACAAAAAACGACAATTTTCAAAAAATCCATAGTGATTTTACGTAAAAGTATATTTTGAAAAAAACCCACAACTAAACAATATATTTGAAAAATATCACTTCAGTATAAATATAAATGCTTATTTATTGTACAGACAAGTATTCAATAGTTTCTGAATAAAAGGTACCTCAAATGTGTAATGCTTTTTGTCGTTACGAGAAGCTTGTTACATACATAAAAATACATAAATCCTATGTTTAAAAACATAAAAACAGTTTTATTTTGGCTGCTTTGGAAATAATTTTTCCTTAGAGGAACTTTTCAAATTTAAAACTTTTAAAAACTATGTCTGCATGTGAACTTACAAAAACCTAATGAAAACTTTCGAAATGTCGTATAATCATGTTTCCCAAATGCAATCACAAATTCTTACGAAAACCATATTGTGATACATTTTCACATTATATTTATGATGCTTTATGGTCAACTTTGATCTTTGTAATGCATCAAAGCTAAAAATTCTTCAAAAATAGATTCAGAATTTGAAGAAAATCGTGTAAATGGTACAAAACATTTCATTAGACATAAACTGAAAAATGCTATTTATGCATTTTCTGGGCACTTAAAGACTTTTTTGTTTCCTATTTTATGTAAAATTCATTGATAAGATTCTAATGCAGCGTTTCTCAAACTGTAGGGCGCACTCACCTTGGGGGCGTGATAACCCTACGAGGGGGGCGCGAGCATATCGAAAATAAAAGGTTTAAAAAATTAATTTACTAGAATGAAGTAATACAAAATAATTTCTGGCATAATAAAGAAACATAATTTCTTCTGATAGAATTTATATATATCTCTGGCGATATTACGTCATCAAAAAATAAAAGTTTTCACTTTAATACGCTCATTATCTATCTTTGATTCTATAAGCAAATAAAAACACATTTTTTTATTTACTGTAAGCTCACGATGAGACTTTTGTATTACGTTTTCTTTTTAAACCTAAGATACTACTCTTTCAGAGAAAAAACAAAACCCAGATCCAGAGAAAAGTTCTTGGAAGATAAAAAATTCATCACTGTTATTATTATTGAAATATGTACAATACATTTGCTGATCATGCTGGCAATTATGATCAAGTAATGTAAACTGTTAATTGCGAGGTTGCATAAATAGAGATGCCTCAGAAGGAAGTGATAAATAATTCCTAATTGTAATTATTGTTGCTGCAATTTAATCCCAAAATGACATAGACTTGGCTTTTGTGTTGTTAGGAAGAACAGTTCATTTCGGTTTGAAGTTGACATAGAAGAAGACATGAAGAAGACATAGACTTTATTGAAATTCTCATGTACAACATTTCTACAGCGTCTGGAATGGGAAAACAGTTGCGGAACTTAATGCTTGAGATGAATACGCAATAACGCACACACAAAAAAATCGTTTGAGTCTTGGTCAACTACTGCAAAATTTGCGTTTGAACATCAGACTATTTGGGAATGTATATTGGTTGCAGGGGATTTCAGAAATACAATACCTGTAATTCTTTGATTGACATCAGTGCACTAAAAAACGAAAACATATTAGAGAGAGAGCTTTCTCTTTTTCTTTCTTTTTCATATAATCCAACTGAGCCACAGTGATGCGTGTCCGAATACAGTTAGTTCTGTTCCCTCTTGTTATGATTAAAAATATATAGAGTCCTTTCTTTTAAACCTTCATGTGTCTTGACAACATATTTGTATCCATAATGATAATTATATATATATTCATGTATATAATATATTATAATAAATTATATAATAGGTAATGTGTATAAAAGTCACATTAATAATCTATTCATAATAAAATTTAAAATACAGAAAAATTTTGGTCACCTTTTTGCAAATTAGTTGTTAAGTTAAGGGGGCTTAATATTCGATTAATTTTATACATTTTCCTAATAAAGTTGTCTTTGCTTTTTCACCACACATATCTACATTTATTACATTCCGTTTCTGCACACCCCTTCATGTAGAGAGCTTTTAAATCTACGCAGAACGTCACTAAAAGTAGCTCAGATCCTTTTTAAAATTTTGTTTGGTCTTCTTATAGAAGTCTTCTTTGGTCTAATTATAGAAATGCGTATATTTAAATGGATTCGAATCTTGTTTTATGGAACGAATTATCTCAGTTTTACACACATCCAGAATAATAATTGTTTTCAAAAATAAAAAAACTACTGATAGATTGCTATTTTTAAAATTCTAGAACGTTGAAATGTAAAAGGGGGAAAAAATTGAGTGACTTGAAAGTGTCGTCTTTACAAGTGTTTGGTTTTTGATAAAATTTTTTTCTTGATGATATTTTTCTTCCCGGAAGTCAAATTCCTTTTTTCTTCCTCCTTAATTCATTTCAACTGATCACTGATTTCTAATTATAGTTTATACATGTTTCTTGTTTCAATTCCATGCATTAACTCGCCTTCTCTTCCGATCGTGGGTCCATGCATTTCTAGGTCTTATTTATATTTAGAATTAATGTGTCTTTTATAATTAATATGGAGCCTTTTAACATACACAAAATAAAGGAAAAGTATACATCTTTTTACAGAGTTCCGTATTCATATTTTTTAAATGGCAATGCTTCAGAAACCAAGCAAATTGAATTATTCAAATGGTTTTGGTTTCTGAAAATAACTCTTACATAATTGCTTCATTACTAATCATGGCTGTTTCTAACTAATCGTTTCATTACAAATCTTGGTTAAAATAATTCCTTTAGTTTAATTTTTATTTCTTAGAGAGACAGATTCTTCAAAACTATAATTCAAAATATATTATTTTGGTTTTGGTAAGGTTAATCATTTATAAAAATGACATTAAATTATAATTATTTATATAATTATTATATATCTTCTATAATATATTTGTCTCCTTCATATATCTCATTTTTTGTAAAAAATCGTTAGAGGTTTATATGTTTGAGGGACAGCTATATATGTATATATATCACAGTATGTGTATACAGTTTCGAACCTTTATTTAAAGAATTTCGAGATTTAAAATTTTTTTCTTTGTCCACGATGGAAATGAAGGCAAAACCACCTATTTAAATAATAATAAACAACAAATTAACGAATAATTTTAAAAGCTGGACTTTTTTTTAAAAAATTTGATATTTAAATGTCGTATCCTTTTTTTTTTTGGTCCAGAACAGAAAAATACTTTTCTTCTCTGCAGCAAGTTTCGACGAAAAAGGGTGCAACCCATTTTTAGACTTTTCATGTGCAGATGAGTAGTGAGTGTAACCTATCACGTGAGTTTTGAATGGTACAGGAACTTCTTGTTTTACCTCATACCGCTCCACAGCGCAGGAGATATCTTAAGAGTTTGTATCATTTTTCTCTTTCTTAATAGGTGAGGTTTATTATACTTACTGTTTTGCTGAAAGTTTGAACTTGAATATTGGATTTGGGAAAAAGAATTCATTTGAGTCAGGAATCCAAAAGATTGTCAGACATCAATCAGTAAGTATTTTAAAATTTTAATTAACTCTGGTACATAATAATTCTTTAATAGTACTTTTAACTTCAGAATAAAAAGTGTATAATTTTTAACTATGGATATTTTTTGTGTAGTTGTTTATTATAGAATTTCCAAAAGGTAAGTGCAAAAAAATGGGTATTTATTTTGGACCCCGATATTATGAATAACACTAATTAATGAATAAAATGTTAATCATTAATTGGGTCGTACTCTGTATAGGTATATATACTTTCTAGAAAAAGTCTGCGTTCACGTACTGTTGTTTACATATACAAAGAAAAAAAATTTAAAAACTGGAATTGGAAAAATTTTTTAAAATTATATTTTATTAAGTTCATTTCAAATATCGAGAATAAAAAAAGATAATTCGGTTTGCTTTCATAGCTTTTAAAATAAAGACAGGTTTGTAGCGATACAAACAAAAATAAAGTAGAAAAAGTCTGCGCTTACTGTTTTTGTAGTAACTATAAAAATTATTTAAAAAGGATAATGAGCTATTTAATCGATGGCTGGATAACCAAGTCTTTTGAGAACATCCTGAAGGTGTTTCGTCATTGAATTAAAAATGTCTAGTGATTTCTTCAGCGCTTATCATCCCACATTCATCCTTAAGGACACTCTTCAGAATATCCTTGCTGGATATATTGTGTTGACGAATCCTCTACAATCAAGAAAATCCCATAGATGTTCTATAGAATTCAGATCAGGTGACTGCAGGGTATGTGCAGTTGATTTGGGACATTATACACAAGATCCAAGGCATTTCAATCTCAAAGGTATGCTTAGGATCGTAGTCGTGTTGGAAACGAAACTACGATCCTATGGCGAATTTGGTGCCACTTTCCTACAAATTGTTTTTTTAAACATCATGGGGGGTAATCATATTTATTCATAATTGATTTGATATACTCCAATTTGCCAACAGCATTGCATGCCATGCACCCCCACACCATGACTCCACCGTTGCCGTGCTTTACTTTTGATACTTAATTATATTTTTGAAGTGCTGTGCAAGGTTTTCTCCATACCAATTTACGACCATTTATGCCGAAGATGCAAAAATTGCTCCTCATTGGAGATTATCATAACTTTCCAGATTTCTGGAGGCTTATGTGTCTGCTCTTTTGCAAAAGCTATTCGTTTGAGCCGGTTGATCATTGGAATATAAAGCTTTCTGCGAGTCACTCGACTAAGGGATCCGGCCTCTTTCAAGATTTTTCTTGCAGTATCCTTCTCGTGAATGTCTGTTGCTATTAGAATTACAGTCAAACGCGGATTTATTTTCATCAAGGATATCTTACTTTATTTTTTTCTGATTGTGAGTTTAGATGGACGACATGAATGTTTAGATGTGTAAACTTCTGTAGCTTTAAAGTTATTAATAACTCGCTGGATAGATGAATACTGCCGTCCAACGGATTTGGCTATATCCCGACGACTTTTTCCATCTTTCCACATTTCACGATGATTTTACGCTCACTGATACTAATTTCCTTCCTTTTACTTTCCATGTCCTTGAATTGCTTCGTATTTCACAAAAACATAAAAATTATTGCCTCAACTTTTTTAAGCTATTTTACTGACATTTGACTGCAAAAACTCTGTTAACCTATAAAGCCTGTTGATAAAAACTCAAGGAATCAAAAATATTCAAATAGTGAAAGCACACATTTTTTGTACACTATTTGTGTGCTTTGCTACAAAACTCCTGTTATCTTACATAGTTTCAATTCACGTACATCTCGAGAGGGCTATGAGAAAATAGATGGAGAATAGGCAAGAATCTCTGTGAATAAAAAAACAAAAAATTACACACCATAATTTATTTTTCAAATACTACTTTCAGTTGAGGAGCTTGACCTATAATGGAGATTGGATTTGATAATTTAGCAAAGTATTGATTTATTGTTCATTAATGTCGCTCTTGGAAGTTCGAAAGTCATTAGCAAGATAACTCACCATTCTAAATTACTATCAAATAAAGAGGTCTCAGACTTCCACTTTAGACCCTAAACTTCCACACAATGACTACGTGAGGACATTGAGCTTTGACAGGTTTGGGGCACATTAGGCCTTCTAGTTCACGCTATTTTTGCATAGTCGATGGTTTAACTCCAGATGCCAATAACGAACCGTTGATGTACGTTGTCTAGTGTCAAAGCATTGGCATTACCTTAGTTTCTTGTGGTAATCAGGAGCGAGTGTCTATTCAGCCAGGGTGGACATTCAATCGGTCCCGATTGACCAGTGGACTGCCAAGACATCTTGGGGTCACCACCTGAAAATTAGCAGTTGGTAATTATATACCGAAATATTCAATATTGGATGACAGTTTGGTGACTAAATCTTCTATTGACTACAATTACAAGAACTAACTTGAGATGAAAATGTTTTATTGTTTAATGCATTTTGAATTGTTCGATAATTAATGCATCATTTGGTATTAGTATATTTGTGGCTATTATTACGTTTGCATCTTGAGTTTTGCTTTAAGCGCGGTCTTAAAGGTATAAGTTTTCTTTTAATGGTAGTTATGTAGGTAAGTGTGTATTATATCCTTATTTACTACTAATTTATAATAAATATTGCAGACATTCTTCTTAGCTTACCACACCTACGCTGGTTGCACCGCAGTGTCTTGAAAAAAGTAGAAGTAGCCCGTACCCTGGAAAAGTTTGCCCACCCCTGCTATAAAACAACATGAGAGCTATTGGGGACGAGCTCAGTCATTTTGAACTTCGGTCAAGTAACGGGGATAACATGTGAGCTCCAAACTGTCTTCCAAAGTCAAAGGAAGCACTTTGAGCATCGACATATTTAATCGTGCATCAGATCATCCACACAGTGAGGCTTGTGTCACACAAGGGCTCCTAATTATGACATTTGGGTCATGAGTTTATGACCATAACCAATAAGTGACTGCGGTCATGTGGTAAAAGAGAAAGGGAGGAACTAACTTAAGAATCATTTCCTCCTCTTGGTCATATTTTCAAAAGGGTCCGTAGCCAATAGCCCTCATGATGTTTCTGAATGCGAAGTGGAATATAACGATCCATTGAAATCAACACAAAATTATCACACCATTATTTTATTCAACTCAAAAACTCAAAAGTGGCTTAAAAAAAAAAGGCTTCGCAGGAAAAGTTGGTACTTTCTATGGTAGACATTTTTGTCAAAATATTTTTCAAAATATTGGTGTATCAAAATATTGGTATTTCAAAATATTGGTGTTCTGGAAATAAAAAAATATAAAAATATATAATGAATAGTAAATGAGATTGTGTGTGTACATTAAGCTTGCAATTTTTGTCTGCATAAATTTAGCTACCATCCCACGAAGAGACCCTCCCGTGTGGAAGTTGTTAAAACCATTAATCAAAAAATTAAGGAATTCTCCTAGAAGAAGAGCGTCAACAGAATTCCATTCTCCTTTCTCCGATAGCGATCTCCTAATTAGCCAATGCTCTTTTGCATCCGTTTTTTATTAAAGAAATATAAGCGGAAAGAATCTTGCGGAAATATTTAACACAGAAGAACGCTACTAAATCCCCGAAAAACAACGCCCCTCCCGCACGCTACTGCGGGTTCTTAAGCTGTGGTGTGATGCCTCCTGGCGCATAGGGAAACGATGTATCTTCTTCATTTCCTGAAGCGTTTCTGGGCATTTTGTCTGGTTTCCTCCCTTTTTTTTTACGCATCAACTGACAGGACCATCCATTCCAAAGGCGATAATTATAATCGTTTCTTCACTTCTTTTGGTAAGGGAGGGAAGAGGGAGCTGGAAATGTGTTTGTGCCAGGAAACGGCGGGAAAAGATGAACCACTACAAAAGACTCCGATGCTTCAACCACTTCCACATTCGAAGCTAGAATCCCGAACAACTCCTTGGAAAGGTAGGTTCAATTCTTTCCTCATCGTCTTACAGTTCTTAAAAAATGTTTCGAAAAATCTTCTTTAAGAAAAATCATTTGCTTACTTCGGAACTTATTCCACTGCGTAGAAGTCTTATGAATTTGAATAGCGATTAAATGGCTGCCATTTAAAAATGCACGAAAAAAATCTTGAATGTGGTTTCGAGGATATTTTATGTTTATAAAATATTAAGAAATGTTAATAAATTAGTATTATATTTGGAAATCTATGGCAATATCTGAATTAAATAGATACAATTAAAAAAAAAACAGATCAAGGTCATTCGGCCTTTCTTTTTAAAAAATTGAATCCATTCTTCGTAAATTAAGAATTGTAGGTCTGTAGTAGAATGTCATTTCTTATGAAATCTGTCAACTTCTATTTAAAAAGTATTTTGGCCACAGTTATGGTCTCGGAGTTGAGTCCGGCGGAATAGTTTTGAATCCCAGCGTCTTTATAGATTTCTCGCCACGATTTATTTAAAAGAGTCTCCAAAGCGAGTACATAAATAAGAAGTAAATTTTGCTCTTGATTTGACTTGTGAGAACCTTCTTACCCTTTTTGCTACGCTATTCTTATTTGTAACTCTAAAGAAAATCATTCACGGCTGCATTACTCGTGGCTGCCTCTGTAGCAATCGTGGCGTGGATGCCTTTCCCTCACAGAGAGGATGTTGTGCCTGTCCTCCCGTTGATGTGATGCGGAAGTTTGCAAGATCTCGTATCGTCCTCGTTACTTGATGGGGGGATTCAAAATATTCTTATACATACAGTCAAAAACTTATAATGAATAAGATTTTCTTCCACGCAAATCATACTACACAAATTACAGAATAGGAACCCTTTTAATTTATAATATATTATGAATGAACAAATGGGCCGTAAGACAGTATTTGTTAGTTATATATTTAAACGTAACCGTTATTTTTCGTTATTAACGTCGTTATTTTTAATGACTATTTTTATATATTTATATTTCGCTGAAAAAATATTTTGTTAAAATTTCTTACATCAACAATAGTTTAAAAAAAGTAACTAAAATAATTAAAAGGAACAGCACTTGAAAATGTTTATGTCCTTGAAAGATCGAAAAATCAAATCATTTTAGAAAACTTACATTCGCTCATAGGGTCTTTAATACAAAAACAAGTAATATAAAAAAAACTTTTTTAAGTCAATTCCTACTTATATCAACAAAGAAAATTTTTATTTTAGATACTTTTTATTAAATAGTTACAATTAATATATAAATATGTCTATACATAGGACAGAACCACAACATTAAGTGGTCATTAATTTTATTAATTATCATTAAAGTATCGTATTCTCATCTAAAACAATCGTGTATATGAAATTTCAGTTCAACTGAATGCTTAAAATGTGAGAAAAGAACCTTTTCAAGTTTTGACACAAGTCGCCAAAAGGGTCACTAAGTAGCCAAAAATGATGCCAACGTGGCAGTATTTGTAATTCTTTGAATAATTAGTTTTAATCAATTAATTTTTATTAATTATAATTAAAATTATTGTGTTGTCATTCAAAAAAATCATGTAAATAAAATTTCAGCTCAATGGAGCGCTTTAAAATGTATTTCATGAACGATTGAAAATTCCACCAAGATAAATAAATAAATAGAGAGTGTGAACGAATAGTAGGAATTGAATTGCAAAAGTAACTAAAAGAATTAAAAGGAACAGCACTTGAAGATGTTTATGTCTTTGAGAAAGATAGAAAAATCAGATCATTTTAGAAAACTTACACTCGCTCATAGGGTCTTTAACACAAAAATTAGTGCTCATGATAACATAAAGATAAAAGAGCTTTTCTAGGAACATATTATTTATTCAGACTGATTAAAAATCTATTTTTGTGAACTGCAAAAAATAACTATGTTTTCAGGTACGTGAGAATATATTTTTGCATATACAGCCTTTCTATTGGTTTACACTTAGTATTCTTCTGTGTGATCACGTAGTTAAAATCTTTGAGTTATTAGTCGTAACTTATCACAGTGTTATCAGCAAAAAAAAAAAAAAAAAAAAAAAATTAAAATTTTATTACAGAAAAATTTACTGTTTTTTTTTGTGGACTAATGTTAGTGCAGATATTTCTGACATTTTTCTATTTTGGCTTTTAGGATATTCGAAATGGGATTTACATTCATCTTTTTCTAATGTGATATATTTTCGACGCATTTAACAAAAATAGACAAAAGCATAATTTTAGGTTCCTTTTATCTGTTTTAAATTGAATTCGTACCTGCACGCAATATTAATTTATCCTTGACAGGAATTTACTTAATTTTCAGAAATGTACATATTAAATTTTCTTTATGACACCAACAAAAAATTTAATATATTTATATAAAAACTATCTTTCTAAATATAATTTAAATTAAATTTATTGATTATAAAAAAAAGATAACTATTAAAAAAATAGAATAAAATGAGCATTTTGCTATATAAAAAATAAATTACTTTTCTTAAAAAAGGAGGTGGGAAAGCTTCGAGATTATCTCATTGTTGTTTATATGAGAAGAATATTTATCTATCCTATTTTAAAGTCCTCACTCGTTAGCGAGGCCTAGAAGTTTGAAAGGAAGGACAGCTGAGGGTTGTCCTCGTCACTTGACCGGGATTTGAAATGATGAGGCTCATCGCTAATAGTCCTCGCCTAACTTTTGAGAGTGAAAAAACTATAAATCAATTCGTTTTTTCATTGACGAAAGGACAATTGTGAAGAACAATGCAACCATAGACTAGGGCTATTCCACACAAGAATGTAATCATCTTCACCCTAAAAATTACTAGCATAAGAGATAAATTAGTAATAGATAAGATACCTGGATTAGTGTTTGTAAACAACAATAATATACAAAACCCAGCGTAATAAAAAGCTGTATATTTGTGCTTAAAATCGCACAGTAAACCAAAGAACAGAAACAAATCAGTTGAATTCAGGACAAATATAAACAGAAACAACAACAAACTAAAAGATTTCTTTTTCCTGATTTTTAATTCAGTAATTTGTTTTTTTGATTAAGTTATCTGCCTATGTTTCTGAATCAATATTTGACTGAAATTCAAGTTTTTCTTTTTTTTTTTATCTTTGCCATTTTGTGTAGAAAAAAATCGAGCTGCCAGAGAGAAAAAATTAACAAGAGAGAGAACAAGGAAGGTCTATGCTGTAAGATTGGTGAATTTTAAATATCTGATACTAAGAACTTTTTGAGTCAAATAACAATCAAATCTTTGAATACCTTTTATGAAGACTGTATTTTGTTGGCAAGGTTATGTTATACTTAAAACCTGATGTCTCAAAAATTTATTTATGTATTTCTTTCACATTTTGCATACATGTTATTTAAAGAAAAAGAACTAAGGATTTAGCTCTAATATCAATATTTCTTTTTTACAGTTTATTGTTACGAACACCAAGCATTTTATAAAAACAAAATCTATAAGAAAATGTGCAATGAGCCATAACTTTTTAGAAATTGTAAATGTGTTTTAGATTTTAGTTCATTGCCTTTATTAGTGGGTTAAATTTGTTGTGTAAGAAAATTTAAATACATGCCCTTGAATTCCATGTAGAGTGTTTTGAAATTCGATATAATTTTTATCAAATTTTACCTAAAATACTCCATTTTTATAAATTTATAAATTGTCATATAATTTCCTGATGGATGCTTTTCATTAATTTAAATCATGAGCATCAACAAAATAACATAAAATTACTAATAGCATGCCATTTTAGAAAACTGTCTCCGAACGTAGGCAGATACTTTAAATTTTTAAACAAACTGTCAAAAGAAATTCGTGTTCGAAAGCCAATGTGGTTAACCATTTAACTTATTTTGAAGAGTTATATATATGAAGTGTAAGAAACTTTATTAATTTTAATTTTCAGAAATTTCTCCCTCCCCGCTCCAAACTTGCTGTCTTCAAATAAGGAAAAACTTAAGCAATAGCAAGATTTGGTATAAAATCGAGAGTTGGAATAATTTTTTTTGAAATTAATTTAATTGTGCTTTTCTTATTGCCTAATAAGGTCGAATGGGGCACTATTTCATCCACTAAGTCAACAGCGTTTGTTTCCCTTGAATCATTATTTTCCAATCTTTGTGTTGGCTGTATTTTATGGAATACATTTTCAATTATTTATATTCAATAAAAATAGACAATAATTGCAAAGGGTACTCATTAAATTAAATCTTCATTCAAAGGTACTAATTATTTGAACTATTGTGAAAAAAAAAAAAAAAAAAAAGAACCCGGTCCAGATGCTGCCCCTGATAGGAGTCTGATTTGTTCAGCCTTGGTTGCTCTTGCATAAATAAACATTTAAATTTGTGAGCATCATATATTCAAAAAAACAAAACAAAAAAACACAATATATATATATATATATATATATATATATTTGTATTGTTTTTTTTTAAATTCTCTTAGTTTTGCAAATATTTCACAGAAATCTTTCATATTTTTGCTAACTTCTTTGAGGAAGCTTTACTTTTTTTTTCTGTGAGTATGTTGCGAGAGTCTGTAGACCTTGGTAGAGGTTTTTATTTGAGACACTGACCTACCAGTCTGCTGCTACGCAGTGCATGTGTTAGACGACTGGGACGAAAAATATCCCTATTCGGGCCAGTCGTTTTTTTTCTGGAAGAAGGGTTCGCTGCATACTTCCTTCTTAGAGAAGAAAGTTGCTTAGACTTTCTGAGCGATCGAGTAGGTTGTTTTTCCAGACAATACTGCAATTGTTATACGTTTCCAGTAGGTTTGAGTGTCATTGGAACGTTTTTCTGTTAAAATGTGTTGAGACGGAGGGTCTAGTTGACACGTGCACTGTTTGGATAACTATTCGTGATTTATTGGGATTGTCATTATTAAACTTTCCATGGAATGTATGCATAATCAACTTGTAGCATTAGACTGTGCTGCCTTCTAGTGCTCAATTCCTGGGTCACTACTGTGACGGAAACTGTTGGTGGTGGATCGTGGCTGCGGTAGCCAAGTGGTCAAGGTATCGGTTCGTGGCTGGCCTTGTCACGCGAGTTCGAGCCCAGTATTATTAAAGACCCACCATGTAGAGGAGAGATGCACGCTCAATCTGTCGAGAGCCCAAACGTCCTTCCGTTGGTGTGACGTGGTAATTAGGAGAGGGGGTACCAGCTCAGGTGTCGTCCACGTCACTTGACCATGGTTCAAAATGACGTGGTCCGTCGCCAAAAGCTCTCGTGTAGCTGAATAGTGTGACGTTAATATTCACTCACTCACTGGTGGTGGATCACCCCTGATGACCTTGGCTATGATTAGGGGCAGAGAGATTTGAACTTGGAGTCTGAAAAGCTCCCGTTAAACGACTGGGATGGTAGAGGATCCCTATATGGGCCAGACGATTTTATTTCTGCCTGTTGTTCTAGATTTGTGAAAGAAGAACCTTTTGCAAGTGTGAGATTACAATAATTCGAGTAAAACAAAGTTACGATTTGGTGTTCGCTGATTTAGACATAAATATCCGTGGAATTTAGACATATCCGTGGAATTCCCAAATTGTAAAATTCTAGTTAAGAATCACTCTTGGAATGCTAGATTAAATGTTTGTAACGATTTTTCTTAAAATTGCTACAGCTTATAAATATATATAAAAAAACATGAGAGACAGCAATATATTTTCTATCAAGTAATCCAATCTTCTAGTGAAAACCCTCATCTTCTAGTATGAATACATTTTAATGATGTAATGAAAAAACCAATGATGAAATTCCTATAAGAAAGCTTCTTGCTGGAAGTGCTTATTTTCTCACACTATTTATCAAAAATTATTACTTTCCTGTTTTCATAATCAATAGGTCTATAAAAAAGAATAGAAATTGCAAACACCTCATTTCCGTTGATTAAAGTTTGTTCATCCAATTCACACCGACAGAATTGGTGCCATCTCATCACGTTGTCAAGTGATGAGATGGGCACTTAGACTGGCAGTCCTTCTCCAGACTTTTACACAGCACTCACGCGAGGACTTAGAGCTTCGTCCTATTTAATGTGCATCATGGCATGTCTTTCGTGACACTTTGGCTAGACTCGATACAGCCAACGCCAGCCCCAAGTTCTACTTGGTCATGGTAGCGATCCCGTGGCTATGAACTGAATTTCGCTTTAAGCACCTGTGTCAGTAGGAGGACTCAAAGCCCTATAATGAATTTAACACACTCCTCTACACGACGAGTTTTTCAATCGGAACCAGGATAGTCGTCTTAGATGTTCTCGTTTGTGAACTCAAGAACATGGTCGCTCAGTTGCCATGATAAAGGTATTTTTTAGAAGAAACGACGCTGTAGCATGACATAGCAAAAGTGCATTCTCAAATAGACACAATGGCTTCGATTTAAAACACCATTTTTTCAATCATTCAGTTCTGGAAATGACTGATAGGACAATCGCAAACGAAAAAAATTGGAAAGAAACATTTAATATAGTAGATCAGATGTCGGCAACCATGTGGCACGCGGTACAATTTTCAGTGGTACTCTGCCGTACTCC